>CATIWQ010662011.1:0-44649 GCA_949673415.1 Euphorbia schlechtendalii
GTATATATATATATATATATATATATATATATATATATATATATATATATATATATATATATATATATATATATATATATATTCTTAAAATATATACATGATTTAATTAAGTTATTTTGAATCCTTAAATATTTATTTGTGTCCCTTAAAAGTATTTTAAACTTTAAATTTCCACTTTGAGGCTATTTATTATTTTCTATGGTCCTAAATATTTATTTAGGACCCCAAACATTATTTTTAACGAGGAGAACTCCCATTTGGAGATCATCGGACGGTCGAAAATTGTGTAATCCAACGATAAAAAATCCCGTAAAGCCATCATCATCGAACGTGCGAGCTGGTACAAAATCTCATGCTCACAGTAGGATGCTCCTAAATGAACATGTATAAGTTGGTAATAATGTTATACAAGGGATATTACTTGAATATATGCAAGAGTTGTGTGATTATGCTTGTTGGGAAAAAGTGAAAAATAAGGAATAAGAAATACTTATTAATTTTATTGGCTTTTTTGACATTTTAGGAAATTTTTGAGAGGCATTTGCACTTCCCTCTCCTTTAGTCGCCTCTGGTGGGTTAAAATAAAGGATGATGACGTGAAGCGAATGATTGTGGACTCTAGCTTTGGCGAGATCATTATAGCATGAAGGTCAAGGGGACTAAGTCATCTTTTTTTACAGTGACCGCCTTGGTGGAGAGGTGGTGTAATATCACTCATATTTTCCACTTGCCTATTAGGGAGATACCTATCACTCCTTCGGATATGGTGCAATAACCAGATTGAGATTCGTCGAAACTACGATCAACTTCCACATCTACGCGGATCATTTTCCTTCAAACGGGTGCGTCTGGGAGTATATTAAGAACTAGTTAGGGTGAGGCCCACCAGGAGACACTTGACGATGATGAAAGGAAGTAGTATGTTCAGTCCTTTCGGCTTGGACTGCTGATCGCTATCTTCTTCCCATGAGGATTGAACCACGTGCACTACGAGTTCTTAGTCGCTGTAGATGTTCTTGATGAGGTTCTGAACCTCAACTAGTTTAGAAACGCTCTTGGCCATTTTTACTTTGGACTGGATGTTTGTGCCAAGGGTGGTTAGACGGAGCTCAAGGCTAGCTACTTTCTTCTACAGGTATTTCTTTAATTATTTACAATATATAGCTTATGAATGTTTCTTTCTTATTATTGGATATACATATGCTTATGCTTATTTTCAAAAATTTGAACTTTTGAGCATCATGTGCATATCCCGTCGATAATTAAGGGGAAGCCCCTCCGTTTCTCTCCTATCCTTCACCATTGGACTCTTTAGTGGGCACGATGAATCATGAGATATCTGAGTATAAGCTTAGGCTTAGGACCCTTACCCTTCAGTAGGTATTTGCTTGCTATTTAAAATTTATTAACAAATGATTAATAGTAATTATATGTATAAGGTTTTAGGGTACATATCTTATATTTTCCATAGCTTGATAGGGATTCGTGGGAGGACACCCACCATAGGGGCATTGTGAAGGAGACCCGATTGGCGTATAATGATCAGAGACTTGTACTGGAGTGGCCCATGTGCTTAGAGTGGTACATGGAAGAGCGAGTGAGGTACTTTTGGGAGGTAGTCATAGTTGAGGCTAGATCAGTGCCAGGACCACTCTTGCCTAGACTATTTTAGCCACATTTGGTCGAGATGGATCAGAACACCTTGTAGAATGGAACAAGCATTCATGTAGCTTCAATGGATGGCTAATATAGGAAGTTCATGCATCATTTGATTCCTTTTCCCCTGCACGACATTCTCCTCCTACCCTTGGGTATGTTTCTTATTTTCTTTTATGAAAATTAACCTTGGGTTGCTTTTGTTTATGGTGCTTCCTTCGATCAACACAAAGTCATCCTCATAAGAGGAACCAAGGTTCGAGCGGTAGTACTTCCACTCTTTCTCGAGCTTCTCCAACAGCTCCATCTCAGGCCTTGATTGTTGAGGTATAGATCTCCAAGTTTTAGATTCATCCTACATGGTTATGATGGGGGCAGATAAGCTGATAGCTCATAGGCTTCCTTCATCGGCACATCAGCTAGAGTTTTCCCCACCAAAGATTATATGTAAGTATTTTCCTTTAGCTTCATTCATCAGTTTTTTTATGTTGTAATGTCGTTTGTAGATTCGCTGAGCCAAGGCCAAGAGACTCGCTTGAGATTATTAATCTTTGGGTAATCTCCTATCTATATAGTGGGTACTCATGCAGGTATTTTACCTAGGCCCCTTTGTAAATATAAATATAAATATATGCAATGTGTAAATGATGAATATATGTATGTTTTTTTGTTTTGTAAAACGCTTTAGCAGACATTTTCTTGAGCCAAGATACCGAGAGAGATCAAGCTAACGTGGCTGAGAGGGAGGTGGCTTGTTTAAGGGAGCTGAAGTCAAAGAGGTACATGAGGAGCATATTAGGAGTGCTATAGTCATGGAGTGATTAGATGAAGATGAAGGGAGGAGTCTGATGGAAAGCGGTGCTTTTTCGTACTTTCTTTTGAATAATTAACTTTGTAGATTTATTAATTTTTATCCACTTTCCTTAATTTCCACTCAAATTTGGAAAAAGCAATCGCTAAACTCTACAGCCCAGTATATACACAAAAGCAATCAAAATGATCCCGATAACCACTAGTCGAACCTGGTACCACCATCGCCTACTCTCCATTACAATCACAGGATGATTTCAGCCATTTTTTACATTTTTCTTCATTTTTTTTATCATGGCTTTCTATAAAGTTGAATTAAGGTACTTCTTGAAGCATCTTGGGGTCCAAGATTGAAATCAATTAAAGCCATTTAGATTATAGAACATGAGGTATTATAATAATACTTGGTAAAATCTTCCCTTCTTCATGTTGTTTACTCATTTTAGGATCTGATTGATTTGTTGTTTCACTTTAGCACTATGGAGCTATGCTCAATGTGTGAGGAATTTAGCACCATTCTCAATATCTTGTGTCCTTGGGGAGTGAAGATAGCCATTCCATCTTGCATATTTGGCTTAGTTAATAGCTTCAATGAGGCTTTTGAACTTAACTCTAATGATTAATTTCTTTGACATGCACCAGAATCCGTTTAGACAAGGTGTTCAAGTGGTGTTAAGATGCCCCTACAGTTTAGAGTTTGATTTATTGGTGTACGGATCTTCATTCTATGCCCCTAAATTGCAAAAGGTAGCTTGCTAGCCTAATCTCTATACATGATAACCATTCTAGACAAAAATCATCTTAATGACTTTGTTAGCTGGTTAACTATCCCATTCACTTGTGGTTGGTATGGTGATGATATATGGTACTCAATCCCATATTTGCCAATTAATTTTATTGTTTAGTCTTGGAACTAAACCCGATCATCACTTGATGATGTGGTGAGGAATCCCATGTCGAGCAAAAATTTAGCACTTTATGAACTTGGCCATCTTCTTAGTGCTAATATTCATGTAGGATTCAGCCTCAACCTACTTGGAGAAGTAACTTATGACCACAATGACGTATCCATGTCCATTTGTAGATGATGGTTGAATCTCGCTAATTATATCTACTCCCCACTCCGAGAATAGCCAAGGAGTAGACAAATTTTAAAGTTTGAGAGGTTATAAATGCGATATTTCTTCGTGAATCTGACATTGGTGACACTTCTTTACTTTGACTATTCAATTTGTTGTCATGGTGGTTTAAAAGTAAACTTGTCTTTGGATATTCTTGGCTAAGGCTATTCCATTCATATACAGTTCGTAGTCTCCCAAGTGTAACCTTGTCATAACCTAGGTAGCTTCTTCATCGTTAAAACAACTAAGTAGTAAACCATTACTAGCCCTTTTGAACAACACCCCATCAACTAATCTGAATTAAACTGTCAATCTTTTCAAGGTGGTACGATCGGATAAAGTTGCATTTTCATGATCCTTCTTGTAAGAATCTCTCTACGTTAGTGTATGCTAGGTCTTCTGAGACTTCCCCCACTATAATTACTACTTTTTCATAAATGGGTGATTTAGATGATTGGAGGATCAATGGTTTCATTCATCTTTCCTAAGGAATTGGCGCATAATGACAAATGTAGCCAAAGAATATGCCATTTGGTTCTCATCTCTCGGAATATATTAGTACAAATACTTATTAAACTTTGAAGACTGAGCCTAAACTGCTTCAAGGTAAGGAGAGGGAGAAACTTCTTTCATTTCCCAATCCCCCACCACTTGACAGATTAGTAAGGATTGCTAGTAACCCAAAATAAACATGCTTCATATTCTACTCCATTATTGATGACTGAGAATTCTAGGTGCTTGGACATTGAAATTATTTCTTTTTTTAGAGTGATAATGTTAGCCTAAGACCAACACTTCTTCTATTAAAAGCTCCATCGAAGTACATGATCCTCACTGGTATTGCTTCTCCAACCATGGCTAGTTGTTTATCAGGGAAGTCCAAATTCTCCATGTAATCAAACTCTAATGGTTGTCTGTCTAGGAATTTGGCCACTACTCATCCCTTTATCACTAACCTAGTGATACATTCAATGTCAAATTTTGATTGAAGCATCAACTATCTTGAAAATTTTCCAGCCAAAGTGGGGGATTTGCAAAGGTACTTCATGAATCTTTGAATTGCTTGGATTTGGTATGAGTGGAAATAGTATCTCTACTTTTTGATGAGCCAAACCATTATGACACATGTCTTCTCAACTATGGTTTAGCAGCTTTCATATTCTAAAAACTTCTTATTGAGGTAGTATATTGCATGCTCTTTGTTGTCATCTTGCTCTTGTACTAACATTGCTCCCATAGAGGTATCTTCAATTGCCAAGTAAAGGATGAAAGATTTTCCTAGGATTAGGGGCTTAAGGACTGATAGATTTACAAGGTAAGAATTGATCATGTTGAAAGCTATCTGATAAGTGTATAATTACACTTAATATCATATTAATTTTATACACTAAACACTATAGTTTAAATCATTTTTATACTTCATATACAAGATTTCACGTGGTATGTAGTTGTTTTTTATGCAAATGCAAATACTAGGTAAATCTTGGGAGTAAAATGATCTAAAGTGGAATCCTATGAAAATTGAGTGAAAAAGGTGCAAAAAGATGGGTGGAACTTAAAGATTTGGCTTAGGATTGAAGCTGTCAAAGATCAGTGAAGTTGCAAGGAGAATTCTGAAGAAAAATGCAATTCACAGTCACGACAATCATTTAGGGTCACCACTTGTTCTTCTTAAGAACAGAAGTCTACCAATCAAAGATTCATGGTCACAACATGTATATCCCGATCACGACTTGGACGGTTTTCTAGTTTTATCTTCTTAACTACCAACCGCCAGATAAGCATGATCAACCACCATCAACTACCAACATAAAGACACTTATCAGAAGTCAACCAATCATGAAAAGGTGCCTATCCATTATGGATTATATTGAAGCTTCTCAACCAATCATAATTAAGTGATGCAATCTTTCAGCAATGGACACGACTCTTCATATGGATAGACGCAACCCTTCAAACTCTATAAATAGTGTTCCAAACCTTACAATTTTGTGCATCACATTGCAGTGATACAGAGGGAAAATATTAGAGTGCATGAGAGAGATATAGTGTGTGTATAGATAGAGAATTCGCTATGTTCATAAGTGTTAGGGAGAAAATGTTTAAGTGATTCGAATTCTTGTTTCGATCACTAGATTTCTCTATATTCTCGAGCTATTATTGTATAAGTGTACTTGTAAATCACTTATCAATAAAAGTTTTCATTCTTCAATATTCATTTGTTCGATATTCGTAAAGAATAGCATCCTAGAGGAGGTTCTGTATGGTCCGAGACCGAATTCAAAGCAAACGTAGGATTTGCAGGAATTGACGAATCCCATTAAAGAGTGGATACGTGTTTATCAACTTTAGCTTTCACTTGCATACCTTACAACTTTGCTTTGCTTTCTGCTTTTACTTTCTATTTCAAAGTTTATGATATGTCTATGTTTCATAATGTGTATTTCGTGTTAAGTCTTTTATGTTAATCAAGTTTTATGCATTGGACTTAATTTTAAGAGTAGTTTCGGGGTTAACAATATTGTGTATAATCACTGGATCTGTAATATAACGCTGTTTAGTAGGCCAACATTTTTGGAATGGTAACTTGCTAAATGTGGCTATGTGAGAGCGACCCCGTACTAAGCATAGTATTAACATTGTCCAAGTTTATATAATCGCCTTAACTCGTTTGCGCTAGGTTTAGAAAAGTCATTTCACGTGTTGGTCTGCGGTGAATAATTGAACATCTGATTATTTAGAACCGAGTCTGTTAGATTAGTTTAGTGAATCGTAACATCTTTGTTGAACTTGCATGATTTCTCTATTATCCTTATTTTGTAGGGAAAATCTATTTATTTAGATTTTCTAATCTTTCATACCTATATTTACTCATTCTTCATTCTAACCCTCCTACCCAAAATATCAAATTTATTTTATTTTCTTTATTTTATCTTCCTTGTTGATCTTTAGAACTAGTCCTTCCCTGTGGGTTCGATATCTTTTAAAACTACATCGCAACTGTATAATTGCAGTTATCATCATTTTTCTATTTTGATAAGGGTATTGACAACACCTATATTTTACGTGAACAAGTTTTTGGCATCGTTGATATATAGCCGAATCTTGCCAACAAACTATTATACTTATCAGTAGAAAAGTGGCGAACACAATCTAGCACTGATCATTCAATTTGATTGGTTCTTGGTTCTTTATTAACTTGAATATAGGATCACAAACTATGGTAAAGTGACAAATGAACTTGCTAGCGTATTGAAATGAGACCTAGAATGACCTGACCTCCTTCTCCATCTTCATCGTAGGCATATCATGAATGGCTTTGATTTTATTGGGATCCATCTCAATTCCTTGCTGATTGACAATGTGCCCAAATAAATTAGTAGAGGTAACCCTAAACGTACACCTCTTTGGGTTTTATCTCAAGTACTTCTCGATTCTAGTGAGAAATTTATCCTAGATAGCCGGGTGCTCTTCTTGGGTCATATACTTCACTAGGATATCATCAATGTATACTTCCACCTCTTAATGAATCATGTCATGGAGCAAAGCTATCACTACTATCTAGCAGCTTGCGCCCGCGTTCTTCAACCCAAATGGCATAATTGGTAGCATTACACTCCCCATTTGGTGTAGAAAGTAGTTTTAACCTTGTCCATGATATTTGTAAGAATTTGATTGTAGCCTAAGAATCCATCCATGAAATGAATAAATAGATGCTCTGATGTATTGTCAACAAGGATGTTAATATGTGGTTGGGGGAAGTTGTCTTTTGGTAATGCTTTGTTGAGATCTTGGTAGTCCATGCAAACATGGACCTTTCCATATTTCTTAGCTATGGGAAACACCTTGGCCTCAATTTGCTTGGAAATGTCTACCTTGACTTTTTTTTGACAAACTCATGTATCAAGTAATGAAGTTTATGTTTCATGGGTTTAAATTTCAGATTCGTCGAAATGCGATGTTCTATTATTTATCGGTCAACACTAAGCATATCCTCGTAAGACTACGCAAACTCTACCACATGCTTTCTTAGTATTTTTTTAGCTCTCTTTTTTTAAACGGGAGATAAGTCATTTCAAACATATACAAGTTTGGAATTGTCAATTGTATTCAAGTGAACTTCATTCATAGAACCATCATGTATGCTAAAGATATTATGTGTATGCTTAAATGCTTCATTAGGTGTGATATGAAGCAAATAAGTAAAATTATTGTTCCTTAATTAATATTTATTTGAATTTGACCTCATGGGATTACATTATCTATAAAGAAAAGTAAGATACTGAAGATAAAGCCGGCTAAATCTCACCTTCCTCCTTTTGGTTGGCCATCTCTTCATCTTGGATAAGGGCAACCCCTTGTCCCTCCATTTCCTTATCTCAAGATGGTTCATCTTCCTCGAACTAGATTAGTCATCCTCAACATTCTTATGCATTCAGGAGAATCCACGAAGGTTAAGTGAAAGATAGTCCTCTCTCAACTTATCCTAAAACATCCTCTAGACATTGCCCAACCTTTGGTACCAACCAATAGCTCTACCCGCAAGTGCTGATGGGAAGAAGGCTTGCCAAAATGCAAGGTCTATATTGAACATTCCCATCACATATAAGAACTCTTCCATGTGGTCGTTTGGGTGAGTGCTTTGATCATAGTATAGGCTCTTTAGATTTTGGAAGTCGGGGACCGATGGATATTTCCTTTCATACCCTTTGGTTCAAAACACAATACCCTCTCTCTCAAATCCTCAATCATTGCATCTTCGACATGCTTTCTTCTATCTTGAGTTTGTGTAAATTTGGTTGATACGATCATGTTATAGTCATTTCTAGCCCTGAGACCACTACCTTCCCCCACAAGCAGATTCCTTCTTTGGGTTTCATCGATCTTGAACCTCTATGCCACTGAAAGGTTCCCTTTTTTGTAACAGGCTTGATGATTACTCCTTTATTGATGAGGAATACAATCATGTTTAGGAGCATATTGTAGTTGTTAATGTTAGACATGATGCATTCCCTAGAAGCATTTAGGGCGATATATCTTAATAAGTTATAATGTATAAACGGTTTCAAATTATTATTATTATTATTATTAAAGGCATCTTTTTTTTTATCAGTGTATGTTTAATTTATGAATCTGGCTAGTATCATATATATGTGGTATTATACATATGCACATTGATATAACAAAGTCCGTGACTAATTGATAGCATAAAACTATTAGGACATAGTGGGAGCTATGTGGTGTGAGAACTGCACATACGTGTTACTATAGATAGTCTAAATATCCCTAGTCATAGTTTCATTGAGACTAAACATCAATGAAATGGACAAACTAGCATGTGTAGTCTTACTCTTTGGATTAGATCCAAGCGGCCAATCTCATGAGCTAAAGGTGGTATCTTGAATTAACACATGAATGTATTCTGGTAACACATTGAAGACCGTTATAAGACAGACACTTAGAAATAACTATATCCATGTGTTGGTGTCATGTCTTATTACAATAGTAGTACAAGTATCCTCAGACCTAAGATACTAGTTACCTTATGTAAGAGTTACTATACTTTGGGTCATACTTATTCATACATTGGTAATAAGAATGTCTTGGGTGTTTATGGGTATAGTGATGATCACATGTTGGTAAGCTGAGTAGTCAAGATGGGATCCATCGCTCCTGATATAGTGATATAATAGGAGATGTACCTTAGGGCCTCTTATTGAAGAGACACTCTCATAAACCTCTAATCAAAGTATAAGATTGATAGAATGGGTTTTTAGTCAATCTTGATACATTATGGCAAGTAGTGTTCTTCGTGAACAAGTCTAATTTTAGGATAGCTATGGCTATTACATGAGCTATCACTTAATCCGAGCTCAATAAACTAGATGGTACTTAACATGATGGAAGGAGTGTATTGTATTGGTTACTACTGCGAAATTGGATCAAGTCACAAGCATGTGACATTCCGAGTATCGGGGGATCATATGCCTTTGATACAAAGCCCATTTGATTGTCTAGAGTTATCGAGTTCCATATCGGTCAAGAACACTAAGCTGAAAGGTTCCCACATGGGAAGCCAAGTTTAGGTTAACCTCTAGTGGCTTTATACTTCAAGATCCTATGATTTCACATATTTTGGGTCTTTACCGGACTAAATAAAGAACTTATAAACTAGGTTTATGCTGAGAATATTAAGGTTGCCAAATTCGTTGAATGAATTATTAATTGGTTGGACAAGACTAATAATTAAAAGGAACAAAGGAGAAAATTGGGAATATTGCACTAAGCAATGCAAGGGAATTTTTCCTGTTACAAGTGGGCCCCAACGAACATAGGTTGTTTGAGGTGGGTGCGCGGGTGCCCCGCAAATTAAAAGGCTAGCAGACCTCTAGCGGGAAGGCTAGGCTTGCGTGCACTAGTGGGCAGCAAGCCCACTAGCGCAATCCACAAGCTAGGATTGCAGGAGAGCCTATAAGGCCTAGCTAGTGGCGTAAGGTAAGCCCATTAGATCTTGCCTTGTGCGGATGCCACAAAGCACGCACAAGCGGGTTGTGTAAGGGTCAGCTCGCGGATCCTAAGGATCTGCGCTGCTGACTTGTTGTGGGATAGGGTTTTTCCCTATCTCACATTGGAAAAAAGGGGAGCATTCATCTCCCCTTTCCCTATACATAGCTGCTCCCTCCTCCTTTTCAAATCACTTCAGCTTAGCCTTTCTCTCTGAGTTTGACATCTTTTCTTTGTGAGATTTTGCGAGAACCTCCATGAGTTTCTCCAAGTGACAAATAATTCTTTAGAAGGCTCTTTCTATTTTAAAGTGAGCATTCTTAGTTAAAATTTTTAGGTTGGTATTCGAGCAATATAGCAGCTACTGTCTACCAACAAGTTTTACCTCTGCGAAGGTTTTAGTCAGTCAAGATTCGTGTAGATTAATCATAGAGGCTATCCTATTTTGGATGATAGTGCTAACAAAGTTCTGCCGAATTGCTCTAAGGGAACGCCGCATCTAAAAGAGAGAAGCACACATCAACTAGTAATGTTCTCAACTTAGATGTTAGGTTTCTTTTATAAGTTTTATGAACCTTTTGGCATTTATGAAATGTTTCAACTTAGATTATATCAATCATGGCATGCTTAAGAGATCCTTTAGGGATAATTTTAAGTTTTAAAATTCTTCCTTACAATGATGCATGTTCAATTACTGTCCTGATTAACCAGCAGTGGTACCAAAGCCTGCCTTATAGTAAGCATGATTAATTATAATATGTTGAAATTGATATTTTCTATGAATTGATTAAAGTATGCTATGCATGACTTAGGTTTCAATTCCTATTGTAGAAAATGATGTGCTAAATAGATTAAGGTTTTGCTCAAACTTAGTTTAGGTGATTATCATATAAAATTAACAATGTTTTTACCACACGTGTAAATTCTTTAAATTAAGGGTCATCTCGTACTTCACTCGGTTAAAGAACGAAATCTTTAAATCATAGTTGTCCATGGTACAATGAATCAAAGTGCCCGTGGTTATTTTGGCAAGGATTGGAATTGGTTTCTCATTTACTTTAAAGGGGCCTCTCCCACCTAGAAATCTCCATCGGTATTATGTTCAAGTGTACCCAAGGGATTTTTTTGACTTAGTTGATTTCTAGTATGTGAATTGGATTCCGCATATTGTTTTACAAATGTGGTTTAAGTTGTTAAATCAAAACTTATAGACATAGGTGCAAGAACTTAAACATGGACCTTGTTTGTTTTGCATGCTATGTGGAGTCTTGGCATAATGGAAATGATTATGCTGTACCAGTCTTGAGCATGTGCCCTTATAGTTAATAATTCCAAGTAGCCCGGAATTATTATTATCATAATCATATCCATCGTATAAAACCTGGACTAGGGTGATACCAATGGCACCAATAAAATAACTACAATAATTTTAAGGCGGTAGATTGTCTTCCCGTCATAAGATGTGATACGAACCTTATTAACGGATGAAAGGACATGTACAACATGCTTTCCCCTGGTCATGAGACTAGATGAGGTTAATGCCTTAATGAAAATGGGTTGGTTGTCCATATCATTAGAGCTAATGATAGATTGGAGATACATTTGAGGAGTCGTACAATTGGGTACGCATGTCTCAAGAAAGAGAACTCAAATGGATTAGTAATTGCATGGGATGCAAATGTTAGGGTTCCAACCATGGTTGTTTTATTATGGCTTGACCTGCTATAACGGGGGTCATGATGAGTGGCTCATCATGACTATGGATGCTACCTAATAAGTTAAATTGGCTGGACTAAATTTCTCAAATTTAAATAGAAGGGGCTATTTGAATGTCAAGAAAATAGTAGGAATTATGTATTTAATTAAAGACGTTATATTAAATGCATGTACATATGCTAATATCTAAACAATTTCTATCTTATATCTAGCTTGAGAAGAGCAACATGGATTATGTTCTAGATAATCCCAAACCAATCAATTCTGATGTTGAGGCTTCTATCCATGAGAAAGAGGTATATCTTAAGCATAAGAAGGATGCTTTTGTGGTGTCACTTGTGATGCTTGAAACCATGACCTTGAAGCTTAAGAAGTAGCATATTGGTATGGACCTAAAATCCATGATGATCCATCTCAGAGGAATTCATGAAGGCATGAAAATTGAATGGAATGAAATATATTCTTCTATACCTCAGGGAGAGATGATAGGATCCTATCCCCTGAGCGTTGCATTGAATACTTAGAGTATTCAAGGAGAATGACTTAGATAAAAATTGAAAGAAATTTTGAGTATGACATACAGACTATGATTGAGGATTTGTCAGATAAATATTCACCCTTCATGAAAGATTATCTTATTTCAAGAAAGACCAACAAAACATCCAAGTTTATTAATAAACTTAGAAGTTTTGAAGAAGGTCTAAAGGCTAGAGGAACAGGTACCTTGGCAAGTAAGACTTGCATAAAAGGTACGAGTTTAATACTTATCAACAAGAAGGTAAAAAATGTGATCATTGAAAGGGAGAAGCCCCAAGGGATATGTTTCTTATGTGGAAGGCCTAGACATTGGAAACATTATTGCAAAGCTCTGATTTCTGAATAAGTGAAGAAGAAGCCAAGTAAGGCATCTACTTCATGTATGCTCATGATAGAGAGTTTCTCTACAATTCCCTATGAGTCTACATGGGTATTGGATACTGGTTGTGGTACTCATATCTGTACTTCTGTGCAGGGGTTGTGGAATAGTAAGAGGCTAGCAAGGAGGGAAATGGACCTAAGAGTTAGAAATGGAGCACGGGGCTTCTACAACAGCTATAGGAACATATAGTCATTATTTGCCTAGTGGCCTAGTTTTAGTTTTAAACAAATGTTATTATATTCCTGCTGTCAATAAGAATATTATTTCTATTGTGCATTTAGCAACAGAGGGATTTGAAATTTTATTTTCTAATAATAATTGTCAAATTCGACACGATAATTTTATTTATGCTTGTGGAATATCTATTGATGACATTTATGTCCTAGATACTAAAATTGAAATTTTAAATATGAACATTGTTAAGAAATTGAGACTAGATATGAGAAATCCTCATACGTATGGCATTGTCATCTAGGCCACATAAATGAGACTCGCATAACTAAGTTACGCAAAAGTGGTGACTTGGGCCCAATGGAATGGGAATCCTATGGGGCGGGCTAACCTTGTTTACAGGGAAAGATGACTAAGAAACCTTTCAAAGGAAAGGGTCAACGTGCCACTAGTACCTTGGAAATAATACATTCCGATGTGTGTGGTCCAATGAGTGTTAGGGTTTCTTCTACTGCATAACCTTTATCGATGATTACTCGTGATATGGTTTCTAGTACCTTATGAGGCACAAAGTCTGAATGTTTTGAGAAATTCAAAAAGTTCAAAATCGAAGTAGAGAAATAGCTTGGGAAAAGTATCAAGACCCTTCGATCTGATCAAGGCGGTGGATACTTAAGCCAAGAGTTTTAGGATTATCTAAGGGATAATGATATTTTATCCTAGTGGACACCTCCTTATACATCCCAACACAATGGAGTGTCAAAAAGGAGAAATCGAACCCTACTCAATATGGCTCGGTCCATGATGAGCCAAGCAGAACTCAGCATATCCTTTTAGGGTTATGCACTTGTGAGTGCAATTTATATACTAAATAGAGTACCCTTGAAATCAGTTGATCAAACTCCATTCGAATTGTGATATGGTAAGAAATAAGCTCTTTCTCACCTAAGAGTTTGGGGATGTCTTGCTTACGTAAAGAGGACAAGTTCAAATAAGCTAGGTCCTAAGTCTAACAGGTGTCTATTTGTAGGTTACCCTAAGGAGACTATGGGTTATACCTTTTATGATCCCAAGGAATAAAAATTCCTTATTTCTAGAAATGCTCAATTCCTCGAAAGAAACATATACTTGCAAAAGCCAGTGGGAGCAGTCTTAAGTTAGGCACTCAAGAAGATCAAACAGACAATCAACTTATTGTTCCTACACCTATTACACAAGAAAGTTTAAGCATGAAATAGCCTATTATAACATTGACATTGCATACGTCAGGTTAGGCTTCAATCGCTCTCAAGCAATACGAGTTTCTCATCAATGATGGTAAACATCTCTTCCTTATGGAAGATGATGAGCCTAAGACTTACAAAGAGGAAATAGAAGGCTCAAAGTTCGACAAATGGTTTGTAGCCATGTGGTTAGAGGTGGACTCCATGTACGAAAATCAAGTTTGGAACATGATAGATGCTCCAAGTGGGATTAAGCCAATAGGATGGAAGTGAGTTTTCAAGAAGAAAACTAACATGGATAGTAATGTAATTAACTATAAAGCGAGGTTGGTTGCAAAAGGTTACATTAAAAAAGAAGGTATTGACTATGATGAAACCTTTTCACCAGTGGCCATGCTAAAGTCTATCAGGATACCACTTACTATCATCGCTCATTACGATTATGAGATTTAGTGGATGGATGTGAAAATGACATTCCTTAACGGGAATCTGGATAGGGAAGTGTATATGGCACAACCTGAGGGTTTTACATCAAAGGATGGCTCAAAGGTATACAAGTTGTAGAAGTCCATTTATGGACTTAAGCAAGCATCAAGAGTTGAAATATTAGGTTTGACATGATAATCTGAGAAATTGGTTTTGTGTCAAATGTTAATGAGCCCTGTGTATATAAGAAGGCTAGTGGGAGTGCGATCGTTTCTTTCGTATTATATTTCGATGATATATTAATAATAAGAAACGATGTTCCCTTTCTTCAGATTGTTAAGTCATGGTTGTCAAAGAAGTTTTCCATGAAAGACCTTAGAGAATCACCTTTTGTACTTGGTATAAAGACCTATAGAGATAGATTCAAAAGGTTACTAGGTCTTTCACAAAGTACATACATAGACAAGGTTTTGGCTAGATTTAACCTTGAGCAGTCAAGAAAGGGTTATCTCCCAATGTCTCACGAGATTAACCTTTCTAAATCTGAGTGTCCAAGAACACAAGAGGAGAGACTGCACATGAATGGAATACCCTATGCCTCAGTGATAGGATCCATCATGTATATTATTGTATGCACTTGGCTTGACATCTCACATACGTTGAGCATCACGAGCATATTTCAATATGACCTAGGTGAGAAGTATTAGATTGCTATTAAAACTATCCTTGAGTACTTACGTAAGACCAAGGTTAAGTTTTTAGTATAAGGAGAAGGTGATCTCTATGTGAAGGGATACATCAATGCATGTTTTCAATCTGACAAGGACAATTATAAGTCCCAATCAGGATATGTGTTTATGTTAAATGGAGGGGCATTTATTTGGAAAAGTTTTAAACAGGTACGACTGTCGATTCAACCACAGAATCTGAGTATATAGTTGCTTCAGAAGCAGCTAAGCAAGTTATCTGGCTTAAGGGATTTATTGTTGACCACGGTGTGGCATCCAACATTGTAAATCCAATAGCGGTCTATTGTGATAATAATGGGGCTATTGCTCAGGCAAATGAACCACGGTCTCGTCAGAGAAATGGACATGTACTAAAAAAATATCATCTCATTCAGGAGATAATAGCTGGAAAGGATATAAGCTTAGAATACATCACAATGGATCAAAATCTAGTAGATTGGCTAACAAAGCATTGACTCAGGTCAAACATGACCAGCATGTTAACAAGTATGGCATGAAGCACATGGGTAATTGGCTCAAGTGCAAGTGGGAGATTGTTACAGAAGTTGTATGCCCTAGAGGCAATTAGGGCGATATATCTTAATTAGTTATAATGTACAAACTATTTCAAATTATTATTATTAATAATAAAGACATCTTTGTTATTTATCTGTGTTTGTTTAATTTTTGTATATCGCTAGTATCATATATATGTGGTGTTATATATATCCGCATTGATAAGACAAAGTTCATGGCTACTTCATAGCGTAATAGTGCAAGGATATAGTGGGATCTATGTGGTGTAAAAACTGCACATACGTGTTACTATGAATAGTCTAAATATCCCTAGTCATAGTTTCATTGAGACTGGACATCAATGAAGCGGATAGACTAGCATGTGTAAGTTTACTCCTTAGATTAGATCCAAGCAGCTAATCTCAAGAGCTGAATGTGATACCTTGAGTTCACACATGAATGTATTCGAGTAATACATTAGAGTCCGCCATAAGATAGACACTTGGAAATAACTATATCCATGTGTTGGTGTCATATCTTATTATAGTAGCAGTACAAGTAGTTTTAGACCTAAGATACTAGTTAACTTATGTAGGACTTGTTATACTTTGGGTTATACTTATTCATACCTTGGTAATCAGGATGACACGGGTAATTACGAGTATAGTGATGATCACATATTGGTAAGCCAGGTAGCCAAGATGGGATCCATCACTCCTGATATAGTGATATAATGGGAGATGTACCTCAGTTGAAGAGACACACTCATAAACCTCTAATCAGAGTATAAGATTGATAGAACAGGGTTTCTAGTCAATTTTGATACATTATAATGAGTGGTGTTCTTCGTGAACAAGTCTAATTCTAGGATAGCTACACCTATTACATGAGCTAACACTTAATCCGAGCTTAATAAACTGGATAGTACTTAACCTGATGGAAGGATTGTATTGTATTGGTTACTACTGCAGAACCGGATCAAGTCACAGCCAGGTGACATTCCAAGAATCGGGGGATCATACACCTTTGCTAGAAAGCCCATTTTTTATCGTCTAGAGTTATCGGGTTCCATATCGGTTGGGAACACTGAACCTAAAGGTTCCAGAATGGTTAACACATTGTCAATAGTGTTTTTCCCTAACCCACATTGAAAAAAAGGGGAGCATTCAGCTCCTCTTTTCCATATAAATAGCTACTCGCTCCTCCTATTCAAATCACTTCAACTCGACCTTTCTCTCTGAGTTTGACATCTTTTCTTCGTGAGATTTTGCGAGATCCTCCATGAGTTTCTCCAGTCGACATCTTTTGAATTTCCACCTTGCAATGATGCATCTTCAATTATTATCTGATTAACTAGCAGTTAATACGATTCCCTTCATACATGTGAATTGTGTAGAAGTTCTTGGCATTTGCAAGACACTAGGTCATGTGGATATGACATTTCTTACCAAACAAAGGTTTTCTAAATTTTCAAAGAAGGACTATTAATGTGTCTTTCCATGGGGAGATGTTGAGGGGATCCTTTTTGGATGACCTAGCTTCATTCACCTTCCTTTTTCCCTTAGGTCACTAGATTCCTAACATCATTGCACTTCAACTGATCCAGCTCCTCTTGCATTATGATCATCCAATAATCATCTCCTTCTAGATCTTTAAACATTTTTGGTTTAATCAATAAGATGAAAGCTGGATGACTCATCATCCTGTTGAGTTGACCTCTCGTCATCACCGGATTATGAACATCATCAATAATGTTGTTGAGCGAATGGTTGCGATGAGTCCTAATCTCCCTTGGAAGACTCAAATCAGTAGCTAGAGGATCTACAATGGGTTGTTGAGGTGGAGGTTGATCTTCGCCATCGTTGAAGTTGATAGAGAGATCATCATCTTCTTTGACTTCCTCAACTTCAGATTCTTATGCTAGGTTGGGAAGCATAGAGAGTGGCATACTAATCAGATTTACTTGCTGGATTACTCCTTCATCTTCATCATATGGGCATCTATCTGCATTGTTAGTTTCATCGAAATCCACATGCATAGACTCCTCTAACAGGTTGGTTCGCTTGACATATATTCTATATTCCTTGCTATTAGTTGAGCATCCTAGACAGATACCTTCATCAGACTTAGGATCAAACTTACCTAACTGCTCCTTGGTGTTAAGAATAAAGCACCTACAGCCAAGTGATCGGAGATAACCAATCTTAGGCTTGCGCCCTCGTCAAGGCTCATAGGGTGTTTTTTCCATAATTGGGCGAATTAAAACCCGATTCAATATATAACAAGCTATGTTAACAGCTTCTCCCCAAAAGTACTTTGGTAGATTGTTATCAGTCAACATGGATCGAACCATTTAAACTATTGTTCTATTCTTCCTTTCTACAACCCCATTTTGTTGAGAAGTATAAGGAGAAGAGAAGTTGTGGTCAACACTATATGCTGAATAGAATTCTTCAAAATGGAAGTTCTCAAATTCATGTCCAGGATCACTTCGTATTCTATAGATTTACTTCCTATTTCGTTCATTATCCAATTACTGAGCTTGTTAAAAGATTCATATGTTTCATCTTTGCAACTCAGCAAGACTACCCAAGTGAATCTCGTGAAGTCATCCACAACCACCAACGAAAATCTCTTTCCACCTAAGCTCATAGGCTGAACAAGGCTAAAAAGATCTAGGTGGAGGAGCTCCAACGATCACTTAGTTAGTACGTGATTAATTGACCCTAAACAACTTCTTAACCTACTTACCTAGTTGGCAAGCTGAGCAAAGTTTATCCTTCTCAAGTTGATACTGAGTAAACCCACAACTAATTGCTTTTTGGCTAGTTTGGATAGAATGTTCATGTTTATATGACCTAACCTTTTATGCCAAAGCCATGAATTGTCCTCCTTTGATACAAGACACACATTAGTGGAGCTAGGGGATAAATCAATCATATACACATTATCAATTCTAGGAGCAAAGAGAATAGTTGAGTTAGTATGATAATCTATAGCTGAGCAACCTACTCAGTTGAATGTAACCTTTTTGCCTTTATCACAATGCTGAGCTACACTAAGCAAGTTGAACTTGAGTCCTTTAACCAGAGAAACCTCTTCGATTGAAGGAGAGACACCAACAGTGTCACAGCCTACAATCTAGCCTTTTTGGTTATCTCTGAAGCTGACACTTCCATTTCTTTTACGCTCTAATGAAAAGGACTGACTTTCATCTCCCGCCATATGCACTAAGCCACATTCTAGAGTCATCAGCGGATCTAGGCTCACCTGCAAAATAATTATGTTTTCTTAGGTACCCATACTCTTATGCTGGGACCTCCCTTGTTAGCAGTGATTAAGTTCCTCCAGTCGTACTCATCATAATAACCATTTTTATGTCTGCACAAAATTGTAGCATGTCCATCTTTTCCACAAAAACCACACACCATTTTTTCTTTGGGTTGGCTCGCTTTCTTCTTTTAGAGGAATTATTCCTCTTAGAATTGAGAGTTTGGCTACACAAACTTTGAAAGTTGGCTGGAGGAGGAATCTGTTCCTTCTTCAAAGTTATCTTAGCAGTCAACTCATCTAATCACTTAGTGAGCTTGGTGGCATTACATTTTTGATACTCATCTTTTTCTTAAAGAAAGAGGATATCAAGAGATAAAGAAGCAATAGTGTCTTCTTGATCTTCACTTCTCCTCCCTAGCTCTTTGATGTTCTTTCCTGACTTATTAGTCAGTTTCATAACATCAAAGAGTACCTGGGAAAACTCTTCAATAGACAAAGGAATTTCAGAACGTACCTTAACTTGAGGAGATTTTCCTTTGCTATGCTCAGCTTCAGAGTCAGCAGAGATTTGACTTCTATTTAAAGTAGATGCTGAGCCTTTGCCTCTATTATTCTCGATCGCCATTAACCAGAGGTTGGCAAAATCATTTGCTTCTTCATCAGATGATGAAGATTCTTCTGAATCACTCCAGGTGGCATCAAGTGCCTCATTCTTCTTTTCAAACCTCTTCTTGTATAATTCCTTCCTAGTCTTTGGATAACTCGGTTGGATGTGGCCTTTTTCTCTATAGCTAAAGCATTTGATATCTTTATTGTGTTCCTTCTTAAGTCATTCCTCCACTCCTCACTGGTACTGTGTTAACTTGTTTTTAGCGAGAAACTTCTTCTTGTTGAACATCTCGTCCTTCTTCATGAAGCATTTGAAATGCCTGGTCAAAAGGGCCCATTTGCTCATTATAATCGTAGCTTGTGGATTCGTAAAACGAATCAGCTTTCAAGATAATGGCTTTGCCCTCTCTCTCTCTCCTTACTTTACTCCTTTTGGAGTCATCGGTATATTTCCTTAGGCTCATCTCTTGAGTCAGCAAGGTGCCTATCAACTCATCATAGTTGTACATCTCAAGATCATGAGTCTCCTTGATCGCGCTCTTCTTCGCATCCCACTCTAAGGTAAGAGTGAGAAGAATCTTCTTCACCAGCTCCTCTTTGGTGAATTCCTTGCCAAGCCTCTTCAATTCATTAACAATGTTAATGAATATGGTATTCATGGCCTGTATACCCTCGCTAAAGCCCATCTAGAACATCTCATACTCTCTCAGCATGAGGTTGATCTTGGACTCCTTGACTTTGTTAGTACCCTCATAGGTAATCTCCAGCTTCTTCCAGATTTCCTATGTTGTCTCGTAGCCTAAGTCCCTGTTAAATTTAGTATGATATAGCACCCAGTGTAAGTAGTTGATGCAAATCAGCATCATCATAATCCTTTAGATTGATTGTAACACGTTGCCTATTCCTAATTATAGTAAGAATACGCGGGCCAAGCTCAATAAGGAGCCATGCTTGCATTCTTTGGATTGTATAAAATTTTTCATGCGATTTTTCCAAAACATGTAATGATTACCATCAAACAACGATGGCCTGGTTACAGACATTCCCTCCTTCAGGAGCACTATCTATCATGAGCCGGAACTGAAACTGTTGTAAGCCATTTATGGATCTTTAACTCAAAGATGATTAGTTTATAAGCTGAGCACCACTTTGATACCACTTGTTGGTCCTAAATGGCTCAACTAAATAGCAGAGGGGGTGAATGCAGTTCTTGGTTTCTTTTTATATTTATAAAAATATTTACCAAGTTCAATTTTTAGATGCATGCTGAGTGCTTCATGCTGAGCTAGGTCTAAAAACTATAAACAGCTCAGCTTTGCTAGTATAGTTTATCTTCAATCACTTGGTGAGTACTTTACTCAACATGGATTGGTTTTTCAAGAAAAATGACTAACAGAGATAGAATTATGAATGAGATGAATGTAATAAAGGTAAACCTTCATCTTCAACTCAAAGACGATTAGTTTATAAGTTGAGCAATACTCCGATACCACTTGTTGGTCCTAAACGGCTCAATTAAACAATAGAGGGGGTGAATGCAGTTCTTGGTTTCTTTTATACTTATAAAATATTTACCAAGTTCAATTTTTAGATGTATGATGACTGCTTCGTGCTGAGCTGGGTCTAAAAACTATAAACAGCTCAGCTTTGCTAGCATAGTTTATCTTCAATCACTTGCTGAGTACTTTACTCAGCATGGATTGGTTTTTTAAGAAAAATGACTAACAGAGATAGAATGATGAATGAGATGAATGTAATAAAGGCAAATAAATAAGGTTAGAACTTCAACACCTGAGATTTTATCCTGGTTAACCTACCTCCAGTCCCCAGATTCCTTTCCGAGTTTTAATTTACTAGTGATTTCGTTCCTTCCTTGGGCGGAGAAGCCTTTACAATAGGTAGACATAATTACATAAATTCTTTCTAACTACCACTCAATTCACAGTTTGGGTACCCATCCCAAACCATCACTCAGATTTCTAAAGAAATTGCTAACTAAGGAATTCAACTAATAAATTGTTGAATCATTTACAATGTTAAATCTAGAGTGCTATTCTCTCTCTATTACAAACAGATTTAGACAATGAATGTTTGTTGATTGCTTGATTTGGATTTTCTTGAAGCTAGGAGTAATTTAAAAGAGTTTCAGCTCTTGGAAGAAATTCGAGGTGATTCATCAAGTTTGTACATCTACTCCAGTCTTCTATTTATATTTGAAGGTCCTGGAATTTGCTTTTGCAAACTTCTCCCTAACAGCTCTTCAATATCTCCTTTCTTCAAATCATTTGAATTTTCACGTTGGAGATAAATTCTAGGATGTTTAGAGACAGAGATTTTGAATATTGAAGTGCAAGATTAATCCTTTAATTCAAAGCTTCAAAAACTCATTTTCTTCAAGAAATACATTCTAAAAGAGAGGCGGGCGAGATGCCACATGGAATTCTGTGAAAGGTTGACTTGTTGACGTTATAGAGGTGTGCGGAGACAATTAGAAACAACACATGTCAGAGGATTCCTTTTGTCTTGGACTTTAGTGAGGAATCTCCAACATTCCTTACTAATGCCTTTTTGTTTGTGAGGACCATTGGAATATCTTCTTTAATTTCAGCGATTTTTTTCCTGAAAAGCATAAAAGAATATTCCGTTTCTCATAGAAACCGTTAGAAGCACAAGTGTCATGTATTTCTCTAAGTGTCAAGGAACTCAGCACAACTAAGTGAATGTCTTATAAACTATATAATACTCAGCTCGACTCAGCTTTTCTTACTCTAAGCCATAACTTAACTAATTACTCAGTAAAGTGAGTTGTTTTCCCTTAAATAAACTCAAGTAAACTTCATTAATTAAGTGTATACTTAGTACTCGATTAATTTCACTATCCTGGTCAGTTTGTTATTTCCAAAACGTTATAAGTACTATTAACTTAGGTTCAACAAAAACGTTACAATGGCTACTTCCCAAAAGCTTTCACCTATAAATAGAAGCAGAAGCATTCGATTACAACTTGGTGAATAACTTGAATTTTCAAAAAGTTGAAACTATGTCAAAATAATCACAGCCTTCAAAATTCCATTCAAGCAATCTCAAAGCAAACACAAAATTCCAATCAGTTTGTAATAGAGAGAATTTTGTCATACTTAGAATTAGCTAAGTTATTAATTGTAAAGGAACCAACACTCTAAAAGTTGTGTTTCCTATTTGTGCAAACAATCTTTTACTAAAATGAGTGATAAAAGTTTGAGAAGGGTACTCAAACTATTATTGAGAGGTAGTTTAGCTTGGAAGGTTCTCACTTGTATCCTACTCGCTGTTAAAGGCTTCTTTGCTTAATTAGACGAAAGAACACTAGTGGATTTAAGCTTAGAATAGGAATTCAGGGACTAGAGATAGGCGAGGGGATGAACTAGGATAAATTCGAGGTGTAACCATTCCTTACTTTAGATTTTACATTTGTTAGCTTTCGCTCATTAATAAACACATCACTTTATTTATCTTGTTTGAAAAACCATCCTAAGCTGAGTAAGAATTTATTTATCATAGTATGTGTCCAAACTATGGTCAACTCAAACTGAGTGGTCTGCAAAGTGTTACTCAGTTTGCACACAACATCTTTTACTTAGCATACATTAAATTGAACTTGGTTAAAGATTTTTTAATCTATAAAGAATAAGTTAACTTGTCATCCCCCTCTAACTGATTTTATAAGTCTAATGACCAACAATAATTAAAGAAGCCTTGTGGCTTAAGGGAATTATTTCTGAGTTTGGTTTCTTACAAGAAAGTGTAAATATTAACTATGATTCTCGATCAGCTATACATCTCTGTAAAAATGCTATGTACCATGAAAAAACTAAACATATTGATATTGAGTTGCATTTTATAAGAGATATTATTGTAACTAAATTTGTATGTGTTAATAAATTCCATACCAGTTTTAATATTGTTGATATGCTAGCTAAAGCTATTCCTTGTGATAAATTTCAAGCTACTTTAGTGAGACTGGTAGTTGTGTAGTTTGACTATGTATCAAAGTGTTCTCTTGGTCAATGATTTGGTCATACCCTCAATGGTGATACAGGGAGATTAAAGTGGATATTGTCATATTGGAGGTATCAAGGTCCAAGGTGGAGATTGTTGGGACTTAGTGTCCCTTGACCCAGTTGTGAGCGGACGACGTTCCCGGAGGTCCCGCGCGGACTCCGTGAGGCGCTGGCCTCGTGAGATGGGGCGTGGTGTTTTCGAAAATGATGATTTTAGGCTTTTGGAGAAGCGCGTTGGAAAAGAGGTTCCCATGAAGGAGAATCGTGGTTTATGCTTGAAAATAAATGGGTTCCAAGTATAAAAGACTTGAGATCAGAATCTCTAGTCTGTGTCACAGAGTCGCCACCCGGATCAGCTCTTCCGGGAAATTTCGGTATAGCTTAGATCCGTATGCCTAATCTGTACCACAAAGTAGAGATTCGGGTCCAGGATGAGTTATCTATTTCATTGTCATTTGAGTTAAATTACATTATGAATGAGAAACCACGTTTATAATATTCGAACTTAAACTAGATGTTTTCAGTTTATGTTCATCGCACATGCATAAAATAGTAAATAAATTACATCAAGCATTAAGTAAATGCAGAAAAGTAAATTAATAAATTACAAAACTCGAGGGATGCAATCGCCCACCTAATTTATTAATTACAATCCCAAAAATGATTAAAATACGATACCCGAAGGAAATTAAATCCTAGGCATACATCTAACCTGCATCCACAAAGGTTAGCACGAGGTATATCACATATGTTCGATTTTAATTTTAGCGAGGCCCATGTAGTCTAATTAAAACATCGATGGTTCAAAGTTGTTATTTGGAATAAAAATGGTTCATTTTTATTTACACATATGCTGGTCGATTTTATTAGTGAAAATGACCGCATGGCAAAGTGGCGAGGACGATTATCTGAGAACACGTTTTGTTCCCTACGTGGGGGTAGCCTAAAATGACATTTAGAAATGTAAATCTAGGCTGAGCATGCACATTAATAAATCACATATAGATCCAAATAATTACAATTTAGAGGTTTGTTACCCCCAATGATGTGTTTTCAGACTTAGAATAGTCACAGCGGGTTGTTCCAGGCTTGAACGATTGGAAACGGAGCAAAACAAAGTGAAATTGTATTCTGCCAACACTGATATCATTACTAAAACTGGGCAATAACACTAATAGTATCATGTGATATCGTTAAAGGTATCAATTTTCCATACCTGCATGAAATCACAAAAAACAGCAGAAATAGCAAAAAACGATAATCCAAACTTCAAATGACCATAACTTTTTCTATGCTTAATGGATTTTGATGATCTTTATCATTATCGAAAGCTCAAGATGTGTAGAATATGTTAGTGCAAATAAAATTTCAAAAAAGATTTTATATCATATGGAAAATCGTGAAAGACAGAATGGTGCGCACAAAACGATAATAACCGAAAACAAAACGAAACTTCAAAATGAAAAGAATGTAAATGTAAGCATGAAACTAAGAACTCAAAGGCTTACCCAATATCTATGAATCCACTTTATTTGGTCCACAAAAACTTCTGAAAAGTCCTCCTCGTTTCTTTGGTTCGATTTTGCCGGTTTTCGGTGGAAATAGAGAGTAAAAATCTCCTTTGGTGGGAAGGCTGAAAATTCTAGGATTTGGTTTGTGAGATGAGAAAGGGAAGAATAAGAGTTACTTCCTCCCTTGAGTTTTGATCTTAGAAATGCTCTAAAATCTCAAAGTTTTGAAGTTTGTTTTTGTTGTTTGTGTGTGGGATTTGTGGTAGCTTTTACTTTGGATTGAGGTTGCTTTTTAGCTGGGATTTTTGGAGGGATTGGGAGCTCTGTTTTCCCTGGAATGAAGCCTCTTCTCTCCTGAATTTTGTTCCTCTTTGCTGCCCCTCTCTTCTTTGCTGAATTCTCCCCTTATAGGGCTCCCTTCAATCCAAAAGTCCACTCCTTTTTCAAAGTGGTTCTCCCACTTATTTTGTCCCTTCATCATTTCTTCTACCATGTGAGTTGGCATAATGATGATAGGTTGTTAGGTGGAGAAAATCCGGATTTATGGGTGGAAATTGGGTTTCTTGACTAAACAATGCGGAATTTTCTTCTGCTGTCTTCCTGTAAAGACAATATCATTAATGATAATGGTCGATATCATTAATGATAAGGGTTGATATCGTTAAAGATATCGAATAGTCCAACGGCTTTTCTAAGTTTGGGCTTTTAAATAGGAAACGAGGCCTAAAGAAACAAGGCAGATGATTTCGGGACCTTACAAAATGTGAAAAGCTAACAAGGGAAAAATTATAGCTTCATCATCGAACTCGTGAGTGGAAAGTAAAAATCCCGTGCTCACAGGTTGCCCCTCTTAGGATCACTGCTGATATGAGATCAGTATGGTCCCAAGATTGAAAGAGCAGCGGGGTTTAGAGATTATACCTGCCCAGTCGCGGTTGGCACTCTTTGGGGATGATGGCTAGAAGCTTTCATCTTAGTGCGGTGTCTTTCGAGGATTGGTTTCCTGGTGCCCCTTGTGAATTGCTCATTTGGCAATGATTGTCCTTTGAGGTTGACCTTCAGTTAATTGATGCCGTTGGAACCTTTGGGGAGAGAACATTGACCGTGTGTCTCCGTTCTTTCTGTTGATGACCCATGTGTGCAGGCTGTGGTAAGCCTACTGACGACATGGATCGAAGGAAGTTCGCTAACCGTAAAAAGGTTGGGAGAAGATGTGAACTTTAGAAAGTTCGGATGATTGCAAAAAGTCAAGATTTTGAACCGTAGAAGGTTCGAATGACTATAAAAAGTCAGGATTTTGAACCATAGAAGGTTTAGATGACTATAAAAAGTCAGGGTTTGGAACCGTAGAAGGTTCGAATGACTGTAAAATTCAGGGTTTTTCAACTATAAAAAGTTTGGATGACTGTAAAAAGTCAGGGGATGTGGATCGTAATAGGTCCGTTGACTGTAATAAATCAGGGAGATGTGGACCGCAATAGGTCCATTGACTATAATAAGTCAAGGAAATGTGGACTGTAATAAGTCTGGTGATTGTAAAAAGTTTGAAAGAAATACGAATTGTAGAAAGTTCGGTGATTATAAAAAGTCTGAAAAAGAATGCGGACTGTAGAAAGTCCCAGAGGGTATGTGGACTATGAAAAGTCTACGGTGAATGCCCCTTGTGAGTTGACCTTGGGTTGAATGTGACCCTCGGAACTGCTGGGGAAAGGATGAAAGCCGTGTGCTCTATGCCTTTGAGAATACGTTAACTATAGTAAGTCTTCGTCGAAATCCACTGTGGGATGGTTGACTGTTGCGATTTGAACCGGATGCCCCTTGTGAGTTGAAGGGGTACCTGCAAGAATGAGGAATTTTATTAGTAGATGCTTGTGATATATGTTTCAATTCCTTGATTGAGATTGCTGAAAGCAAAAACTTTTACCCCTTCAATCAAGAATTAAAACATGAGGGTTCTGAGAAATTTTCTTCAAGCCTATGATAAACGTGGAAATTTGAGTTTAAGGTTTTCGGGGATGTCCCGATGATTGCTCTGTTGTTTTGGGAGACTTTTGTGATATTGTAAAATTGCATGAAGGAGGCCTAAGTAGACTTGAATTAACTTTAGGCTTGAATGGGCCATCGTCTTGCTTGTAGGTTCCTCATGTGGAGGTTGGTTGTTCTTCTTGTCGGAATGGCGTTGCCTCAGTTTAGCATCGCCTTGACCAATTGGTGACATGATGTGTATGCATGTATGGATGACTTTATGCATGAATAATATTCATCACATGATGCATGTTTGTTTGTTGTAGGCATTGTTGACTTCAGTCATTGAAAAGCCTCCCCTCATGCTGGTGCTTGGTTACCCCTAGGGTTTGTCTCGTTCAAGATTCCATGAGTGACTCCCTCAGAGCGACGACCATGGGTTCGTTGAATCAGATTCGAGTTCAGAACTTGGATCTGGTTTAAGGAAAATGTGGATGAGTCGTTGATTTCACACTATGTTGGAGATGATCATTTGGAAGCCATTTATCTGAAGTGTTGCACGTACCGTTCCGAGAAGGAAATGATGCTTTTGAAATTGGTCTGGTTCTAAGTTTTGCATAGATCACCCTTGCGGGTTTTTAACCTATCGAACCTTATCCTAATTTTTTCTTGGACTGCCCTTTCAAGTTTTCAAACTAGCAGACTTTTTTCTTTTTTATTATTATTATTTTTTTATTTTTTTTATTTTTTTTTGTTTATTTGCGATATTCTACCATTGGCATGCAAGCAATCAAAATAAACATACGCATAAAGATTCAGCAAAAATGACAATTCATTGATGAACTTAACAGGGGTATAAATGTCTCAAATGATTTGACTCCTGCCATTGATTAGCCCTCTCGAGTTTTCTAACCAATGTAGTTCTCTCGATGTCCTAAGTTTTGCCTGAGCCACCCCTTTCGGGTCTTCAACTCAGCAGAATATTCTTTTTGTATTTTGAAAGAAGCCCTAATTTTTGCTCAACTAACTGAGTGTTAATTGACAGGCTAATTACAAATTTATTTTTTTATTCGTACCGCTTTTTACTGATATATTTCTTTCACCTATGCGTGATAGCAATTGTGTAAGACTTGGTTGGCTTGGTAGATTGATTACCACCCATATCCACGACTTCAGTTGTGCTCTTATTCAGCATTTCTGACCGATTGGTTGGTGCTCGTGCCGCTTTGTTGACTTGAGGTGTATGTGATGATGAGTCTTGATCATATTTGCCCCACAAATAGTAGCAAGCCATGTGAAAGAGTTGTTGACATGTTCGACAATCTAACTCCTTTTTGTCTTTAGCATTGACTTCTGTTTGATTATCCCATAAATGATGGTGATCCATGTGATGGAGTTGCTTACATGTTCAACGATCTTACTCCTTCTTTGTGGCATTACGCAGGTTGTTTGGTCTTTTGAATGGTGGTGATGGAGTTGTTGACATGCTCAACGATTTGACTCCTTCTTTGTGTCATCGCACCGGTTATTTGATCTTGTGAATGGTTGTGATGGAGTTGTTAACATTTTTAATGATTTGACTCCTTTTTATCATTGCACCATTTGTTTGATCTCATGAATGGTTGTGATGGAGTTGTTGACGTGTTCAATGATTTGACTCCTTCTTTGTATCATTGCGCCAGCTATTTCGTCCAACTTGCTTGGTCGAGATTTTGGCCTTATTCTATCTCTGATCCTTTTGATCCTGGGATGAGTTAGTGGATGTTTCATGTTTGGAGATCTTTCCATTGGCCTTTCATCTTTGTATGATGAGGCAATTGCTATCACGCATTGTCTAAGTACATGTATTTGTCTCTCACTTTCTCTCAAGAGTCAAATCATTTGAAATTATTATGGGGAATCCATTTATACCCAAATTAATTTCATGAAATGATGTGTCATATGTGCTAATAACAATATGTATATGTTTATGAGAATGCATGATGTCATTGATAGAATATCAAGCAAATAAACAAAGTTCAATTTACAAATGCAAAAGCCTTGTAGGCAAAGTAGCTGAAAGCTAAATTATTACATAATCAAGCATGTGTTATTCTAGTGATCATCACATTCAAAGCGCTCCAGGGATTCAAAGTGCTCCATTCTATCTGCCTTCTCAAACACTTCTTGATAACTCTGGAAGGTGTTTGATCCAAATTTGTTCCTGTATGATGGCAGCACACCATCCAGAAGCTTGGTGATCATCTCTGGTAGAGTTAAACGAGCCCGAAGCCTGACCTGTGTGGCCATCCAGCGCGTATAGTAGGATTTGAAGTTCTCACCCTGTTCCTACCTTATAGCTTCTAGATGTTGCATCATGGTTTCCATTTGAGAGTTGAAATCGTAATGCCCCAGCATGGCTTGAGCGAGGCTATTCCAATCAGTAGCTATATCCTGTGGGAGATGACTGTACCATTCATTGACTAGGTGGCCCAAGGTGACAACAAAGAGCTTTGCCATCATCCATTTACTAACTCCTAATGCTCTCATCACTACCTGATAATGTATCAAGTGAGCGCGCGGGTCACCAGATCCTACATACTTCTCAAACTACGGCATTGCGAAGTGCTGGGGTAAGATGTCTTCATCCCCGATTATCGGTTGTGCAAGGTATGTGTTCCTAAGATGACCACCATGAGTAGCCAAGAACTATTGCCATAGCTTCGCCATTCCTGTTTGTTGGAGGATGGCATCCCTTGTGCTTGGATAAGAACCATATTGCCCTTGGGGATATGCCACAAATTTGGGTAGTTGAGATGCCTGGAACTGTGAGGTGGCCGATGTATTCCAGTTAGGAACAGGGTATTGGGTCATTCCTTGGTAGAAAGGCCCTGATGAGAATGTCAGTTGGATAGGCTATCCTTGGAAGTATTGGGAAGGATTGGAGAAGATATGTCCGGGTTGTCTAATCGGAGCCTGGTTCAGCAGACTTTGTCTTGCCCCAAACCGATAAAAGGTAGTTGGGGGCACCATGTGTGAGGTGGGAGGTCCTCTTGTTGGATTGGCGTTGTAGAGGGTGGCTTCCGAGTTGGATGCTGCATTCTGGGACCTCCCAACATGTAGGCGAATAATCGATGCTAGCTGTTCGCTATTGGCAAAGGCATCTATGGTAGCTGCAATCTCGGTGCTCACCGATGACTGCTGAGAATTTTATCTCATAAGGATAAGGTGATCTTTCCTCATGCCTCCTTCTTATGGATTAGCCATAACAGTGCATAGAACTGAATCTGAGTCTGAACCTGAGTCCTCACTTGAGTCAGTGTACAGAACCCCCTCCAGATTTGCCACTATTGGAGAAATGCGGACCCGGCGGTGAGCAGACCTTTTCCTAGCTAAGATACACAAGCAAAGGGTCAGATGTGCATGTAAGATTCATGACATGACTCGTGATGCGAGAAATGCATGAGATGTTTCATGTTATGGCTGCATTCACAAGGGTTACCATGCCATGATGAGAGAAAACTCATGTTTGTCAATCCATTTGAAACAAACAGGGTTAGTCATTAGTAATAAAGAGTAATTCAAATGATAATATGACCTAACCCATGTGGTGAGGGCTTGAGGTTATGATGACACGTGTCTTGCCAATCCATTTGAAACAAAACAGGTGGATTGCCGTATTACCCGTGTGGTAATAGGCTTCTAGTTGAGATGTGACTCGTGTTTTGCCAATCTATTTGAAACAAAATAGGAGGGTTGCCATAATACCCGTGTTGTAACAGGCTTATGATTGAGATGTGTCTCGTGTTTGCCAATCCTTTTGAAACAAAACAGCGAAGTTTGCCTATTACTCAAGTAGCAATAGGTATTCCAAAGTCGTTTAAGGGGGTTGCATCCAGGAGATGTAAGTATGTGTTTGCCAATCCTTTTGAAACAAACTGACTGAAAAATATTCGCGTATCATCCAAGTGATAATACACTTTCAAATTTTGAGAGTTCAAGTTTGGGTAAAACAATGCGTCATACCCTATGTTTTTGGGAGTGAGGTGTTCCAAGCGATTCACGTGTGAGAACACAAACATGGGTGACCCTAATCTTAGGTGACACTATCTCATTGCGTCTCTAATTCTAGGTTCAAGTTTGGGTAGAATAATGTGTCATACCCTAGGCTTAGAATTCCATGAATGTCAGCGGACAGAGGTCCGAGTGCTTAGTAAGCACTATTTTGAAATGGGTAGGTATTTACCCCATTTGGGCTTTTAGTATGTGTGATTGTCCCAGAAGGGCTGTGAATTGGATGTCATGATATGAGTGTGTGCATTCAAGTGTCTGCACAAAAATTTGTGGTCAGTATGACATTTTTTTAGTGATAATTTGAAAGCACATAGCATGCAACGTCCAAACTTCCAACCTTATGACTCCTGCGTGTAGGGTTTTTGGCTAGTCTCTATCCTAAGTTTGGATAATCTTAACACTATGAAGTATTAAGGAGCGAACCTGCACAAAAAGATGCATTTGTTTTGGTAAACCTAGGGAAAGTGTCTATGATTTCCTTATATGAGCTTGGTCATAGTTGTTGATGTAGAAGGTTCTTATTGCACTATGATACACTTCTCCCCTTTTTCAAGAGATTCCATGTGGTATGGCAACAAGTGATCCACTAGCTGAGTTCCTTTGATCACCAAGGGGTCATGAACTATACTTTGGCAAGCTTCTCGGTCAAAATAGGGCACCCTAACCTTAATGGCTAATCCGTCTAATGCATATGCTTTGTTCGATATTTTAAATGTGGTTTAACTCATTTGAAGACTTTTCAATACTCATCCAAAAATCTTTTAAACTTCTAAGTTTAAAAAAGATATCCCCAGTGGAGTCGCCACTGTGAGCGAACGACATTCCCGGAGGTCCCGCACGGACATACCCGAAGGAAATTAAATCCTAGGCATACATCTAACCTGCATCCACAAAGGTTAACACGAGGTACATCACATATGTTCGATTTTGATTTTAGCGAGGCCCATGTGGCCTAATTAAAACATCGATGGTTCAAAGTTATTATTTGGAATAAAAATGGTTCATTTTTATTTACACGTATGTTGGTCGATTTTATTAGTGAAAATGATCGCATGGCAAAGTGGCGAGGATGATTATCCGGGAACATGTTTTGTTCCCTTCATGGGGGTAACCGAAAATGACATTTAGAAATGTAAATCTAGGCCAAGCATACACATCAATAAATTACATATAGATCTAAATAATTACAATTTAGAGGTTTGTTACCCCTAATGATGTGTTTTCAGACTTAGAATAGTCTCAACGGGTTGTTCCGGGCTCGAACGATTCGAAACGGAGCAAAACAAAGCAAAAATGCATTCTGCCAGCACTGATATTGTTACCGAAACTGGGTGATATTGTTAATCGTATCATGTGATATCGTTAACAGTATCAATTTTCTAGACCTGCATGAAAACACAAAAAATAGCAGAAAACAGCAAAAAACAGCAAAAAACGATAATCCAAACTTCAAATGACCATAACTTTTGCTATGCTTAACGGATTTTTATGATCTTTATCATTCCAAAAAGCTCAGAATGTGTAGAATATGTTAATGTAAAGAAAATTGTAAAAAAGATTAAGATCATATGGAAAATCGCGAAAGATAGAATGGTGGCCAGAAAACGATAATAACCGAAAACAAAACGAAACTTCAAAACGAAAAGAATGTAAATGTAAGCACGACTCTAGGAACTCAGAGGCTTACCCAGTAGCTTTGAATCCACTTTTTTTGGTCCACAAGAACACCCAAAAAGTCCTCCTCATTTCTTTGGTTCGGTTTTGCCAGTTTTCGGCGGAAATGGAGAGTAAAATCCTCCTTTGGTGAGAAGGCTGAAACTTTCGGGATTTGGTTTGTGAGATGAGAAAGGGAAGAACAAGAGTTCCTCCCTTGAGTTTTGATCTTAGAAATGCTCTAAAATCTCAAATTTTTGAAGTTTGTTTTTGTTGTTTGTGTGTGGGATTTGTGGTAGCTTTTGCTTTAGATTGAGGTCACTTTTTAGCTGGGATTTTTAGAGGAATTGGGAGCTCTATTTTCCCTGGAATGAAGCCTCTCCTCTCCTGAATTTCGTTCCTCCCTTCTGCCCCTCTCTTCTTTGATGAATTCTCCCCTTATGGGGCTCCCTTCCATCCAAAAGTCCACTCATTTTTCAAAGTGGTTCACCCACTTATTTTGTCCCTTCGTCATTTCTTCCACAATGTGAGTTGGCATAATGATGATAGGGTGTTAGGTGGAGAAAATTCAGATTTATGGTGGAAATTGGGTATCTTGACTAAACAATGTGGAATTTTCTCATGCTGTTTGCCTGTAAAGACAATATCGTTAACGATAATGGTCGATATCGTTAACGATAAGGGTTGATATCGTTAATGATATCCATCCATATCGTTAACGATATAGAATGGTCCAGTGGGCTTTTCTAGGTTTGGGCTTTTAAATAGGAAACGAGGCCCAAAGAAACATGGTAGATGATCTCCGGATGATTTCGGGACCCTGCAAAATGTGAAAAGCTAACAAGGGAAAAATTATAGCTTCATCATCGAAATTGTTAGTGGGGAGTAAAAATCTCGTGCTCACACCAGTTATAGGCCCAAGTTCTCATATGCTTTGTTTCTTTTAACTCAAACAAAGTGCTCTCTACCTAAACTCCCTAAGTGTTGGTCCACGTTAGCTTAAATTATCGTGCAAAGGGGGTGAATGTAGATTAACTTATTATTTTTATGATTTAAAAAAGTGTTTGCTGAGTTATTTTAATTTGAGTTGAGTAAATTGTCTCGAGTGCAACATTTAAGCTAAAATTACAAACTACTCAGCTTGCGCTGACTTAGTTTGTCTGCAAACTATGTTAAGTAAAACTTTCTTGGCACATATTGGTTTACAAGCAATAAAAAAGAGAAAAATATAGTGTATGAGCACAACACACTGTCAAAGATAGTAGATAGAGTTAAGGAAGGAAAACACCTCGATTTATCCTGATTCGGCCCTCACCCTACCTCTAGTCCCCAAATACCTTCTCCAAGCTTTAATTCATTAGTGTTCTTAGTTGATTCTTGCAATAGTTAAATTAATGCACAACCAACAAATATAATATAGAAAGTTAAGAAGCTTTTGGAGAAAAATTGTAACTTTCTTTAAATAACTCAGTACATACGCAAGTTGTGTCCTATACTAAATTCTACATTTTGTGCTATTACGAATTTCTCTAATCTACGCATCTATCTATCTCATTGGCTTTGGGTCACCTCATCCTCTTAGAGCTTGCAAAGAAGATCTAGATGTTCCACCACTTGGTGAATTTCTTTCTCTCCATTGCTCAGATGGAGATGGTGCTGGTTAATCAAGACAGTAATTGAACATGCAAACATTGCAAGGAAGAATTTCAAAACTTAAAATAAACTTAAGGATCTCCTAAGATGCCATGATTGATATAATCTAAGTAAAATCATTCCCTATATGCTTTTATGTTTATAAAGCTTATAAAAGAAACCTAGCATCTAAGTTTAAAACATTACTAGTTGATGCGTGCTTTCCCTTTCTTTGGTAACAGTGTTCCCTTAGAGCAATTCTGTAGAACTTCATTAGCACAAGCTTCCAAACTAGGATAGCCTCTACGATAGATCCACATGGATATTCACCGACCAAAACCTCGTTGAGGAAGAAACCATTAGTAAACACCAGCTGCTAGACTGCTCAAAGACCAATCCAAAAATAAATTAAGATGGCTCACTTTAGAAAGAGCCTTCAAAAGAATTCTTCATTGTTTGGAAAAACTAATGGAGGATCTCTCACAATGAATGAAGAAAGAGATGTCGAATTCAGAGAGAAAAGCTGAGCTTAAGTGTATAGAATAATCAGAGAGCGGAGGCCTATATATAGGGTAAAGGGGGAGTGTTTGACTCCTCCTCAAACACAAAGTGGGATGGGAATATACCATCCCACTTAGGGGGTTAGCCGTGCTGGTTACTAGACCCACGAGTCACTCTCACAAGGCAATCCCTTGTGGGCTTACCTTGTACCGCAAGCCCATGCTTGTGGGTTGCCTACGTAGTGCCCTAGCGGGCTTGTGCTGCAAGCCCATGCAAGCATTGCCAAGGGAAGTGCTTACGGGCTTACAAACAGCTAGCGCACTAGTGGCCCGCAAGCTTTTTAGCTCGTGGGGCACCACATAGGCCCCACTTAGAATAACTCATGTTCGTTTAGGGCCCACTCACAACTAAAAAATTCCCTTACTCTGCTCTGTGCAATTTTTCCCTATTTTCTCTTTATTCCCTTGAATTATTAACTCTTCTAACGAATTTGACAACCAAATATTTTCGATATAGACCTAGTCTATAGGTTCTTTACTTAGTCCGATAAAGACCCAAAGTATGTGACCTCATAGGATCCCAAAGTATCGAGCCTCTAGAGGTATAACTAAACTTAGCTTCCCATCCGGGAACCTTTAGGCTCAGTGTTCCAGACCGATATGGAACCTAATAGCTCTAGACGTCAAATGGCCTTTCTAGCAAAGGCGTATGATCCCCTGTTACTCTAAACGTCACGTGGATGTGACTTGATTCGGTTCTGCAGTAGTAACCAATACAATACAATCCATCCATCAGGTTAAGTACCATCCAATTTATTGAGCTCGAATTAAGTGTTAGCTCGTGTAATAGTTGTAGCTATCCTAGAATTAACTTGTTCACGAAGAACACCACTGGCCATAATGTATCAAAATTTACTAGAAACCTGTTCTATCAATCTTATACTCTGATCAGAGGTTTATGAGTGTGTCTCTTGAACAAAATGGCCTAAGGTACATCTCCCAATATATCACTATATTAGGAGCGATGGATCCCATCTTGGCTACTCGGCTTATCAACATGTGATCATCACTATACCCATAATCACCCAGTGTCATCCTGATTACCAAGGCATGAATAAGTATGACCCAAAGTATAAAAACTCCTACATAAGGTGGCATTTATTGAGATGAGAAATGAGGACAAATCTTTAACATGCGAACTATTGGAAGCATTGTGGAAGACCTCTGAAATCTATTGTTGACAATGAAATATTTACTGGTTAATTAAGGTAGTAATTGAACAAGCAAACTTGCAAGGTGAAATTTTAAAACATAAAATTAATCTAAAAGATCTCCTAAGCATGCTAAGATTGATATAATCTAACTTGAAATGTTTCATAGATGCTCCTAGGTTTATAAAACTTAATTGAAGAAACCTAGCATCTAAATTAATAGCATTACCAGTTGATATGTGCCTTCCCTTTGGTGCGGTGCTCCATTAAAACAATTGGACAGCACTTCGTTAGCACTAGCCTCCAAATTAGAACAGCCTCTATGATTGATCTACAAAGATCATGACCGACCAAAACCTCCAATTGAGGAAGAACTTAGGGGCCGATAGCGACTGCTAGACCACTTGAAGACTAACCCGAAAATATAACTTAGAATGCTCTCTTCAAAATATGAATGAACCTTTAAAACAATTCTTGTGATAGTGGAGAAACTCATGTAGGATCTCGCAAAAAGCTCGCATAGGATGTCAAAACTCAAAAGGAAGGCTGAGCTAAAATAAGTAAAAGGACGAGGGGTGGACCACTATTTATAGTGGGAGGGGAGCAAAAGTTCCCCTCAATTAGGAATGTAGCATGGCAACATTCCCATCCCACACATGCGGGTTAACACGTGGAGCTCCAGCTCCACGCGGGTCAACCCGCAAGCACAGCCGGGTATGCTGGCTATGAGACTACCACAAGGCAAGCTATAATAAGCTTGCCTTATCCCGCAAGCCTGGCTTGCAGGCTGCAATTCTGAGCCTACGCAGCAAGCCCACCTAAGCATTACATAGTAGTACTTATAGGCCTGCTTCCCACCAGTATGCACTGGCCTTGTGCCAACGCATGCTAGTGGCCTGCGAGCCAAAATGCTTGCAGGGCAGCCGTGCAAGCCCCACCCACAAACATCACATGTTCGCAGGGTCCACTCGCAAAAGAAAAAAATTTCCTTACTCGCCCCTGTGCAATTTTTCCAAAACCCGTCCTTAAAACTTTTAATTATTATTTGGTCTAACCAAATAATTCATCCAATTAGTTTGACTTTCTTATATTCTTGGCATAAACCCTATCTATAAGTCCTTTACATAATTCGGTAAAAACCCAGAGGGTGTGATCTCATAGGATTTCAAAGTATAGAGCCGCTAAAGGTTAACCTAAACTTGGCTTCCCATTTGGGAACCTTTATGCTCAATGTTCCAAGCTGATATAGAACTAGATAACTCTAGATGATCAAATGGGCTTTGTAGCAAAGGAATATGATCCCCCGATACTCGGAACATCAAGTGCTTATGACTTCATCTAGTTCTACAATAGTAACCAATACAATACACTCCTTCCATCAGGTTAAGTACTATCCAATTTATTAAAGCTTGGAGTAAGTGTTAGCTTATGCAATAGCCGTAGCTATCTTGGAGTTAGACTTGTTCACGAAGAAAACCACTCGGCATAATGTATCAAGATTGACAAGAAACCTATTCTGTCAATCTTATACTCTGATAAGAGGTTTTATGAGTGTGTCTCTTCAATAAGAGGCTTTAAGGTACTATATTACTATATCAGGAGCAATGGATCCCATCTTGCTACTCGGCTTACCAACGAGTGATCATCACTATACCTATAATCACCCTATATCATCTTGATCACCAGGGTATGAATAAGTATGAGCCAAGGCATAGTAACTCCTACACAAGGTAACCACTATCTCAGGTCTGAGGATACTTGTACTACTATTACAATAAGACATGACATAAACACATGGATATAGTTATTTTCGAGTGTTTGTCTTATAGCTATCTCTAATGTATTACCTGAATACATTCATGCGTTAACTCAAGGTACCTTGAGCATGGGATTTTGTACCAACTCCCGCGTTCAATGATGATGGCTTTTCGGGATATTTATCCTTGAATCACACAATTTTTTGCCATCCGATGATCTTCAAATGGGAGTCTTCCTCGTCGCTGAACTTAAAAGGATTTTAATTCAAAAATAAATTACAAATATATAAAAATACATAAAACATTGCGAAAAACCGGATCCGGGGGCCCGCATCGCCAAAGGTGGGCGAGGCAAACCTCGCCTATGTATATGCCTCGCCAAAGGGCCTGGCGAGGCACATGCCTCGCCAGAGACTTTAGCGAGCTTACCAAAGTCATGGTGAGGGGCCTCGCCAGCTTTTTTTCGACGAGACCCCTCGCCGGAAAAACTTGCCCTTTTTGGATTTTCAAGATTTTCCCTATAAATAGTCGGGTCTTTTTCGATAATCGGGGGCTCGAAATTTCAGAGAAAAATTCTCTTTTCAGATAAAAAAACACAGACAAATACTTTCTTTTCTTCTAACATTTTTTTGGATCTAAAACACTTTTGGATTCTAAACTTCTTCACCTTAAAATCAAATTTCTTCATCTACTTTTCTTTAAATATCCTCAGATATTCTTGGATGTAAAAAAAATTTAGAACCCGAGTTTGATTATCTTTTTGGATAAATAAACACTTATTTTTCCACATTGAACCACAATAACAACAAAAATGAACGATGAATTCTCCCGGGGATCGGACGGATACGCCAAAGTGGATTCATACTGAAAGGGTATGCCTCTGAGTTCCTAGAATTACAGATTTCGTGCTTTCATTTGCTTTATCTCTTTCTGATTTTTATTTGTGGACCTAGGAATTATTTTTATTCCTTATTATTGTAAATGTTGTAATTCTCTTCTTCATCTTTTATTTTTTTTAATTTTATGATAGAATACCCCAACGAAGAGAATTAAAATTATTCCCGGATAACAGACCTCACCTTATGCCATGCGATCATTTTCACTAATAAAATTTATCAACATACGTGTAAATAAAAATAAACTATTTTTATTTAAAATAACAACTTTAATCATCGATGTTTTAATTAGGCCACACGGGCCTCGCTAAAATCAAATCGAACATACGTGCAATATCTTGTGCTAACCTTTGTGGGAGCAGGTTAGATGTTTGCCTAGGATTTTATTTTCCTTTGGGTATTGCATATATTTTTTAGGAAATGTAATTAATAGGTTAGTGGGCGGTTGCATCCCCCAATTTTTGTAATTTTTATAACCTTCACTTTTCCGCATTTATTTTCTGTATTTACTTACTGCCTTGTGAATGGTTTATTATTACGCTTTGTGGATGGTTTATTATTTTGCAATACGTGAATCATGCATATAAAGTCTAAAAATGACCTAAGTGTGAATATGCATAACTAAGAAAATACGGTTTTTTGTAGATGTAATATAATGTGATCACATAAGAAATAAGTAACTTATCCCGAACCCGAATCTCTGTGTCTTGGTGGGCCGTCCCCCGGACATTAAGCCTCACAAGACCTTAATTCCTGGAAAGAGCTAATCTAGGTGGCGACTCCACACTAAGAGACGGTGGTGCTTTTTTTTTCAAACACCCTGGTAGATCGTGCCTCTCATTCTCTGCGCGCTCTAAGCCCACCGCTCCGTGTCGCTCGCTTACAGTGGCGACTCTGCTGGGGATTTTTCTAAAAACTTGTTTTTTTCAAAGGTTTTAAATTTTGGATAAGTGCTGAAAATTATTGATCATATTATCACATTATTCCTTTTTCTCTTAATTATGACATATTCATAATTTCGCAATTCAATAGAAGGGATTAGCCCATAAGTCTAAGGTACCCTTATTGCCGCGAAGCTTTCTCTTGTACTAATCTGCCTCCTTGAGAAAAGATAGTACTTGAGCGGGTGGAGCACTTATTGCCAAATCGCATGTACCTCCCTCAACCCATTTGCATAGAGGCTTGGAGTGTATTTTAGCTCAACAAGAACCTTCTACATCAACAACCCATTTATAACCCTCATGCAAATAAACCGTAGGCATTTTCCCTAGGGTGTTACCCAACACGTGATCATGCATTATATTTTCTTGGAGGTGCGCTCCTTAGTATCTTCATGGTACTAAGATGAACCAAACTTAGGATAGAGACTAGCCAAAAACCCTACACGCGGTAGTTGTATGGTTGGAAGTTTGGACGTTGCATGCTATGTGCTATGTGTATACTACTTTCAATATGTCACTGAACAAATGTCATGCTAACCATAAATTTTTGTTCAAACACTTGAACGCACACAGTCATGAAATTAAATATACATATCATGATACCAAACCAATATCACATACACTTAGGATTAGATGACACTCAAGATCATGTTACCCTAGGACAATATAAAACCACTTAGAAACATCACTTACCCCTTTCCAGCGAGATGTCCACTTGACATCCCGCTATTAGCCTGTACACGGTAAACATACCTTTCTTTTATTGCGTGATGTCCACTTGACATCCAACACCTAGCCCGCAAGGGGCAATAACATCTCCACCACATCACCCATGAGATGTCCACTAGATATCCAACTCACAACCCTTCCGAGGCAATCACACACACCAAAAGCCCAAACGGGGCAAATACCTACCCAAACCATTTCCCACATTAAAGATCTAAGCCCACACAAGGTAAACTTACTTCAAAAGTCTTACCTTACCAAATCTTCAATGGTATACGCTTCATAACCGAATCATTCACCCACACGAGGAAATAATTCACGTATCACCACATACCCTCAAATAGTGATGATAGCATAGGTATCCAAAAACTCTACACTAATTGGGTGAAATAACCAAATCATTCATTAGGTAGCTACATACGGTAGTTATTTTCATTTTATTAGGGTATGTCACACCGCTTACCTGAAATAATTTTGACCTCCTCATTCCATGAGACCTAGTCATTGTACAAAACCTAAAACCATTGACCTATTACCACATAGGTAACTTAGTCACCTCACTTACATCACTCATGTTACGATGTCACACAAACATTATACAAATCTCTAATCCAACCCCCGTTGTTGGATTTTCATTTCCACATGTTTTCATTTTTACCTAACGACTAAACTATTTGTTTCAAATGGATTGACATACATGATATTTCACATCATGGCATGCTAACCCCTTGTGAATGCAGCCATAACATTAAAAAAATCTCATGCATTACTTGCATCGTGAATTATATCATGAATCTTACATGCACGGTCTAATATTCTGCTCATTTATCGAAGGGGCTTGGAAGAGGCCTGCTCACCGCCTAGTCCGCGTTTCCCCAATTGTGGCCAATCTGGAGGGGTTTCCGTACACTGACTCAAGTGAGTACTCAAGTTCAGACTTAGATTTAGTTCAACAGACTGTTATGGCTAATCCATAAGGAGAAGGTACAAGGGAAGATCACACTGCCCTTACGGGATAAAATTCTCAGCAATCGTCGGAGAGCACCGAGATTGCAGCTACCCTGAATGCCTTTGCCAACAGCAAACAGCTAGCATCGATCATTCGCCAACATGTTGGAAGGACCCAGAATGTAGTATCCAGCCCGGAGGTCACTCTTAACAATGGTAATCCAACTAGATGGCCTGAGGTAGGAGGACCTCCCACCTCACACAAGATGCCCTTACCTCCTACTGCATATTACCAGTTCGGGCAGGACAAAGTCATCCTATCCAGCTAGCATTCACACCAGGGCCTTTCTACCAATGAATGACCCAACACCCTATTCCTAACTGGAGTATGTCGGTCGCCTCACAGTTCTAGGCCCCTCAACTGCCCCATTTTGCAGCATATCCCTAGGGGCAATATAGCTTTTATCCAAGAGCAAGGAATGCCATCCTCCAATATCTAGGAATGGCAGAACTATGGCTACAGTTCTTGGCTACTCACTATGGGCACCTAAGGAACACATACCCTACATAACCGACAATCGGGGATCAAGATAGCTTACCCCCAAACTTCGCAATGCCGTAGTTTGAGAAGTATGTAGGATCTAGAGAACATGCTCACTTGATGCATTATCAAATGGTGATGACAGCATTGAGGGTTAGCGATCGAATGATGGCTAAGCTCTTCATCATCACCTTAGGCCACCCGGTCAATGAATGGTACAGTCACCTTCCGCTGGACATAGCCACTGATTGGAATAGCCTTGCTCAGGCTATGTTGGGGCATTATGGTTTCAACTCTCAAATGGAAACCACAAAGTAACATCTGGAGGCCATAAGGCAAAGGTAGGGTGAGAACTTCAAATTTCACTATACACATTTGGTGGCCACACAGGTCAGACTGCAGGCTCATTTGACCCTACCGGAGATGATAACAAAGCTACTGGATGGCGCACTACCACCATACAGGAACAAATTCGGATCTGATAGCTTCTCTAGCTATCAAGACGTGTTTGAGAAGGTAGAGCGAATGGAGCACTTTGAATCCATGGAAACCTATGGGGGGCACTAACCCGTGATATATGATTATGCAATAAATTAGCTTTTAGCTACTTTGCCCATGGGGCTTTTTGAATTATTTTTGAATAAATTGAACTTTGTCTACTTGCTTGATATTTTATCAACGACATCACGCATTCTCATAAGCATACACGTAATGTTTTTAGCACATGTGATACATCATTTTATGAAATTAATTTGGGTATAAATGGATTCCCCATAATAAATTCAAATGATTTGACTCTTGAGAGAAAGTGAGAGACAAATACATGTACTCAGACAACGTGTGATAGCAACTACCTCATCATACAAGGACAAAAGATCAATAGAAAGATCTCCAAGCAAGAAACATCCACTGACTCATGCAAAGATCAAAAGAATCGGAGCTAGAATAAGGCCAAAATGTCAACCAAGCAAGTTAGGACCAAACAACTGGCGCAATGTCACAAAGAAGGAGTCAGATCATTGAACACTTCAATAACTTCATCACAACCATTCACAAGACCAAACAACCGGAGTAATGCCACAAAGGAGTCGGATCATTGCACACATCAACAAATCCATTCATAAGACCAAACAATAGGCGCAATGCCATAAAGAAGAAGTCTGATTGTTGAACATGTCAACAACTCCATCACACGAATCACCATCATTCGTGGGATAATAAAAAAAGAGTCAATGATAAAGATAAAAAGGATTCAGATCGTTGAACACGTCAACAGTTCCTTCACAGGGCTCACTACTATTTGTGGGGAAATCATCGCACCATCAAAGGAAACGTCGATGATCAAGACCCATCATCACATACACCTCAAGCTAACAAAGTGGCATGAGCACCAACTAATCGGTTAGAAATGTTGAATGAGATAACAATAGAAGTCATGGACATGGATGGTGACCAGTTTACCAAATCAACCAAGTTTTACACAATTGCTATCATGCATAGGTGAAAGAAATAAATTGATGAAAAGCAGTACGAATAAAAAATAAATTTGTATTTAGCCTGTCAATTAACACTCGGTTAGTTGAGCAAAAATTAAGGCCTATTTTCAAAATACTAAAAGAATAATCCGCTGAGTTGAAAACCCAAAAAGGGTGGCTCAGGCAAAACTTAGGATATCGAGAGAAACGCATTGGTTAGAAAACCTGAAAAGGCTAATTGATGGTAGGAGTAAATCATTTAAAACATTTATACCCCTGTTAAGTTCATCAATGAATTGTCATTTTTGTTGAATCTTTATGCATATGCTTATCTTGATTGCTTGCATGCCAATGGTAGAATGTCGCAAGTAAACATCCAAAAAATGAGAAAATATAAAAGAATAAAATAAAGAAAAATGAGCCTGCTAGATTGAAAACCTGAAAGGGCAGTCCAGGTAAAAATTAAGACAAGGTTCGATAGATTGAAAACCTGCAAGAGCGATCTATGCAAAACTTAGAACCAAAGAAATATCAAATTCATCACCTCCTCCTCGGAACGGTATGAGGCATCATATACCTTCAACACTTTAGGCAAACGGCTTCCAAGCGATCATCGCCGACACAACGCGGGATCAACGACTCATCTAGACTTTCCTCAAACCAGATCCAAGCTTAGAATTTGAATCTGATTTAACGAACCCATGGTCGTTGCTCCAAGGGAGTCATCCATGGAATCCTTGACAAGATAAACCCTAGGGGCAACAGTGCACTAGCATAAGAGAAGGCTCTTCAATGAACGAAGCCGATGAAACCTACAACAGATGAACATACATCATATGATAAGTATTGTGCATATATAAAATCATGCATACATTACATTCGCATCATGTCATTTACAGGTAAAGACGATGCCAAGCTAGCGCAACACTGTTGTGAGCACGGGATTTTGTACCAACTCGCGTGTTCAATGATGATGGCTTTTCGGGAAATTTATCCTCGAATCACACGATTTTCGACCATCCGACGATCTTCATATGGGAATCCTCCTCGGACGTTTTAAATTATTTAACTAAATATATATATATATATATATATATATATATATATATATATATATATATATATATA
>CATIWQ010662024.1:0-61118 GCA_949673415.1 Euphorbia schlechtendalii
TTTAGAAAAGTCATTTCATGTGTTGCTCTGCGGTGAATAATTGAATATCTGAGTGTCCAGAACCGAGTCTGTTAAATTATTCTAGTGAATGTAATATCTTTGATGACCTTGTATGTTTTCTTTGCTATACTTGTTCGTAGGGAAAATATATATATTTTCATCTTCTCTAATCTATCATACATTTATCTATTCATTCATCATTCTAATTCTTCCCAACTAAAATAAAATCATTTATTTTATTTTCTTTTGTTCCGTTTCTCTTGTTGATCTTTAGAGCTAGTCCTTCCCTGTGGGATCGATATCTTTTAAAACTACATCGCAACTGTATACTTGCAGCTATCATCATTTTTCTATTTGAGAAGTGGTATTGACAACACCTATATTTTTTGTGAACAAGCTTTTGGTGCCATTGATATATAGCCGAATCTTGTGAACAAACTATTAAACTTATCACTAGAAAAGTGGCGAACATGGAGCTTTTTGATGTTTGGGGTATAGATTTCATTGGACCATTTCCAACTTCTAATGGTAATAATTACATTCTTGTTGCAGTTGATTATGTTTCAAAATGGGTTGAAGCTAGCGCATATAGTAAGAATGATGCTAGAGTAGTTGCTAAATTTCTTAAGCAATTATTTAGTAGATTTGGAGTTCCTAGGACCATAATTAGCGATGGAGGTTCACATTTTATCAATAAGACTTTTGAAAGCATGATGCATAAGTATGGAGTACATCATAAGGTTGCTACCCCATATCACCCTCAAACTAGTGGTCAAGTAGAAATCTCTAATAGAGAAATTAAATGGATTCTCGAAAAGACTGTCTCCAATTCTAGGAAAGATTAGTCTACTAAGTTAAATGATGCATTATGGGCTTACAGAATAGATTTTAAGACACCTATTGGTATGATACCCTACAAGTTGGTTTACGGAAAGGCTTATCATTTACCAGTAGAATTAGAGCATAAGGCTTTATGGGCTTTGAAGAATTTGAATATGGATTTACACAAAGCCAGTGAAAGAAGAAAGTTGGTTTTAAATGAGTTAGAAGAACTACGTTTGCCATCATATGAGAATGCAAAGATCTATAAAGAGAAAACAAAATAATGGCACGATGCGAAACTACGAAAAAAGAAGTTTAAGATAGGAGATAAAGTTCCATTATATAATTCCATACTTTGCTTATTCCATAGAGAACTCAAATCTTGTTGGAAGGGGCCATATGAAGTTATTCAAGTGTTTGACAATGGAGCATTGGAATTGAAAGCCGAAAGTGGAGAAGTTTTTCGAGCCAATGGCCAACTTTGAAAACCCTATCTTGAAAATAAATTTTAACAACAAGACATTGATGTTCAATTACTATCTTCACCATAAATTATTCTAGGTATAAGAATAGTAAATATGTATTATTTTATATTTAACATGTTTGTTTGTTTTTCTAAGTTTTTCTAAGACTAAGTCTAAAAAATTGAAAAGATAGAAGAATTGCAGAAAATCGCGACCGCAACTATAGATCGCGCTTGTGACATGATGCAATAAAACTTTCTATTTCTATCATGAGGAAAGTCACGATCACAAAAGGCCTTCGTGATCATGACACGGGTAGAATATTACCGTTACAAATCACGATTCAACATGCGACAGATGTCCGAAACTGCCAATAATGGCTAGTTTGAAGGATAAATGACTATATTGGCTATTTTGGCTAAATAGAGACATTTTAGAACTCTATAAATAGGTCTAAGTTGAACCCTTAGCTACACAACTTATACAAAGCTTACAAAAGTTTTGAAATTTTCATCTCAATTTTTCTTAAACCCAAACCTTTCTTTCAACCCTTACTTCAAAAACCAATATGCCTCGTGTCAAGGTAGTCGCAAATAGAAGAGAAGTCCCGAATTACCAATAAGAATATGGTTGTCCTTTTCTGATTCTATCACGTGAAGAAGGGAAGAGATTCTAAGTTTTGAATAAGTTGGAAATCAATGGTATGATCTTTCTTGATATGGTATTCTTGGAAACCTTAGGCCTCCATGAACAAATGAAGATGTATCTTGCTGATTTGGGTTTAAGCCGTTTTGTGAAGATGAGATTTCCATAAAATCATGATTGTATTTTAGAATGTTTAGTGACATTCGATTTTGAGGATAAAAAGAAGAGGGCGATTTAATTTCGTAACCAAGGAAGACATTACACCGTCACAAGAGAGATGATGGGTACTTGGTTGGGGTTCAAAATTGAGAATTCATTGAACATGATAGATTCTTTTCAAGAGAATCGAGTTTAGGCAGATTTAATGGCTAAGAGAGTTTTCGATCCAAAAAATTCTACCAATAAACTTATTAAGGATGAGTGCATTCTTTTACTACACAAATATCTTTCCACTTCGGTATTTTGTCGAGTAGAGAATACCAAAGTCCAAAAGAAAGATTTGTTTGTTCTTTCTTGCACTTTGATGAAGCAAAAAGCTGATTTTGTGGATATAATTTGGGATATGATGAAGAAAAATTCAACGAGCTTGAGAAACAAGATTAGGGCCGCTGAAATTATCACCGCAATCATCTTAGGTGTAAGAAAAGAACTACCCTATGTACAAAGACCGGGTGAGTATTTTTGTTATATGGATGGGAATTACTTGAAGAACACCAGACTTCTTCAAGAGAACAATGGTGTATATTCCTTCTACTCCTATTCCAACCACACTAAGAAGCTAATCTCGACTCATGAAGATTCTTGCATTTGCCCATCTGATCCAATCGCTAGACGTCATCCTGGAAAGGCTCCGATGATCGAAGAGGAAGATGAAGAAGAAGAAGATGAAGCTCCGGAAGATTGGATTGCCAAACGGAACTTGGAGTAATGAAGAGAGACATGAAAATTCTAAAGAAAAGTAATAAATCTATGCTTCGAAAATTATTATCCTTATTTAGAAAATAAAATTGTCAATTTACTCCTAGTCCCACGGATTCTCCTTCTCAATAGGACGGGTTTACTCTTTTCATATTTTTTACTTTTCTTTTTCATATTTTTAGACTAGTTGTTTATTTTTAAATTTTCATTTTTTTAATAAAGTCTTCCACAATGACGACATTGTGTTCTCTAGTGTGGGGGGGGGTGTTTTTCTTGATTTTTGTGTTATTTATACATTATCCATACCTATACTATTCTAACATATGTTCCAAGGTTATTTTGAGTGTTAGGTATTTCAAGTTTGATGTTAGTGCATATTTCGAACAAATTGTTTCAAGTATGACCGCACGTTGAGAATGTGAGCGTTTTAGCACAACATTTAGCATTTGGCAAGGATGAGTTGTGAGTAACATTCAAAGCAACAAACCAAGTAAGTTTCGATATATATTTCAATGCAACATGAATTAGTATAAGTTATATAGTTTTAGTTTAATGCTACTGATAAGTTAGTAGTGGAGTAATATCTAGTAGTGTTCTTACTATGAGTTTTATATGCTATTTTGAATACATCCTATACGTATTAAGTGTGTCTAAAGTATTGGAAAACTATAGCCATAATACTTTGAAAGTGATCAATAAAGGATGAGGGTATTAAGAGAGAAAAATCATAAGAAAGAGAGGATAACCAATGAGTTATGCAAAAGGTGAGGAATGGTACGGAGCAGAAACTGTAACCATTCAATGAGTGAAAAAAATAAAAATAGCATAGCATGAAAAATGGGTACAAAGTATGAATCTGTACTTAAAAAACATATGCTTAAAAAGAAAAAATGAGAGAAAGTGGTATGGAGCATAAAATGCAACCGCTATAAAAAGGGGAGAGTGGTCTGGAGCATAAAATGTAACCACTAAGAGTGTTTTAGCATCCTAGGTTACCTAAAAATGCCTTGAGATCAAACTTTCCAAAGTGTGCTCCTTTATCCTTAATACTTTACACTATACTTGAGAGAAGGTAATATTCAAGTACGCATATAAAACTTATATGAAGACATAATTCGATTGACCATCCATTAAGAGCAAAGGTATGCAACTGGACTATATAAATTGCACATTACTAATTTATGGGAAATTTTGAACTTTTACTTGAATTTTATGCACTGTGGGAATGCAGTACTCAACTACGATAGTCTTTCACCAAACGAGGTACGAACTTAAATACTAATTTATACACTTCTGTTGTTTTTACCTTGAGGACAAGGCAAAAGTTAAGTGTGGGTGTGATAAGTGTATAATTAAACTTATTATCATGATATTATTAATTATAAAATTATATGGTTTTATTTCATTTTATACTTCATATAAAAGATTTCACGTGGTATGTAGTTGTTTGTGATGCAAATGAAGAAACTAGGTAAATCTTGGAAGTAAAATGAACAAAAGTGGAATTCTATGGAAAAAGAGTGAAAAAGGTGCAAAAAGATGCGTGGAACACAAGGATTTGGCTTAGGATTGAAGTTGTCAAAGATCGATAAAGTTGCAAAGAAGAATCATGAAGAAATAGCATTTCATGATCGTTACACCTATTCGTCGTCGTGACTTGTCACTCTTCATATACAGAAAACTTCCAACCAATGTTCATGATCGCGACAAGTGATTCGCGGTCGCTACTTGTGATTGTTAAGGGTTATCTCTTTTCAACTACCAACCTCTAGATAACAACGATCAACCGCCATCAACTGCAATTAACTACCAAACGAAAAGACACCCTTTGGAAGTCAACCAATCATGAAAAGGTGCCTTTCCATTGTGGATGAGGATGAATCTTTGCATCTAATCAAAATGAAGTGATGCAACTCTTTGCCAATGGACACGACTCTTCATTTGGATAGACGTAACCCTTCGTACTCTATAAATAGGGTTCAAGACCCACCAATTTTGTGTCATGGTGTTATGGCATGAATAGAAGGCATTGAATGATAGTATGCGTGCATAGATAAAGAGTGAAAATATCTAGATTTCGCTTCTTTCAAAGTCTTAGCGAGAAAAATGTATAAGTGATTCGATTCCTATTTCGATCAATATATTTCCACACAAATTTGAGCATTTGTTGTATGAGTGTAATTGCAAAGCACTTATCAATAAAAGTTTTCATTCTTCAACATTCTTTTATACAATATTCACAAAGAATAGCATCCTAGCGGAGGTTCTGTACAAGTCAAGACCAAATTCAAAGTAGATGCAGGAATTGCGGGAATTGACGACTCCCATTAAAGAGTGGATACGGTTTGATCAACTTTAGCCTTCACTTGCATACCTTAAAACTTTACTTTGTTTACTGCTTATACTTTCTATTTCGAAGTTTATGATATGTCTATTTGTCATAACGAGTAATTTATTTTGCGTCACTTATATTAATCAAGTTATATGCTTTGGAGTTAACTTTAAGAGTGATTTCAGGTTAACAAGATTGTGTATAATCACTGGATCTATGATTATAATGCTGCTTAGTGAGCCAACATTTTTAGAATGGTAACTTGCTAAATATGGCTATGTGAGAGCGACCTGTAGTAAGCATAGTATTATAGTTATCCAAGTTCTTATAAGTGTCATAATTCGTTTACCCTAGACTTAGAAAAGTCATCTCATGTGTTCCTCTATGGTGAATTATTGAATATTAGGGCTTCTAGAACCTTATTTGTTGAAGTTATCTAGTGTACAAAATATTCTTGATGAATTTGCATATTTTTCTCTGCTAAACTTGTTCTTAGGGAATATCTATATATTTTACATCTTCTTTAGTCTGTTCATACATCTATCTATTCCTCTGTCTATTATCCAAACCCTCCAATCAAAATTACCTATTTTCATTTACCCCGTAACTCTAGTTGGTCTTTAGATTCGAATTCCTTCCCTGTGGGATCGATATCTTTTAAAACTACATCGAAACTGTATACTTGAAGTGGTCACCATTTTTCTATTTTGATAAGCGGTATTGACAACACCTGCCTGTATTTGGAACTTTTCCCTTATCGATAGGGAAGTGGGGAACAAGGTTTTTGGTTTCATTACAGAATATAAGCCCTTAGAATTAGTAGAGTCAAAACCTTGTGATCATTTACCAAGCTGGAAAGCTGAGCAAAGTCTTTCTTTCTCAAAGCTTACTAGGTAAACCTAACACCAATTACTTTTTAGCTAATTTAGGTAGAATGTTCATATTTATATGACCCAACCTTCTGTACCAAAGTCATAAATTATCCTCCTTAGATACAAGACATACATTAGGGGAGCCCGGGGATAAATCAATCACATACACATTATTAATTTTAGGAGCAAAGAGTATAGTTGAGTCAGTCTTACAATCAATAACTGAGCAACCTACTGAGTCAAATGTATCATTTTTGCCTATGTCACAAAGCTGGGCTAACTTAGCAAGTTAAACTTAAGTCCTTTGACCAGAGACACCTGTTCGATTGAAGAAGAAACACTGACAGTGCCACATCCAATAATCTTCCCATTGTAGTTATCTTCAAGATGACACTCCTATTTCTTTTATGCTACAATGAGATGAACTAGCTTTCATCTCCTATCATATTCCTAGAGCATCGACTATCCAAATATCACAATCTAGTGTCATCAACAGATTTTAAGCTCACCTATAAAAATTTTCTTTTTCTTAAGTACCCATGCTTTTAAACTGGGTCCTCCCTTGTGAGCAGTGCTTAAATTAGACTAGTCATACTTATCATAATAACCATTTTTATGCCTACACATTATTGTGGCATGTCCAGCTTTTCCACAAAAGCCGAATGCCACTTTTGTTTTGGGCTGGCTCGCTTTTTAGAGGAATTCTTCCTCTTAAAATTATGAGTTTGGTTACTCGAAGATGGACCATTGGCTGGAGGAGGAACCTGTTCCTTCTTTAAAGCTATTATCTCAGCAGTCAACTCATCTAATTGCTTAGTGAGCTAGCTGTTTTGACATTCATGATATTCAGCTTTTTCTTTAAGAAAGCAGATATCAAGAAATAAGGAAGCGATTGTATCTCCCTGATCTTCACTTCTCCTGGTTAACTCTTTGATGTTTTTTCCAGACTTATTATTCAGCTTCATCACATCAAAGAGTACCTTGGTGAACTATTCTATTAATAAAGGGATTTCAGGATATACCTCAACTTGTGCATTCTTCACTTTATTTCTCTTAGCTTTAGAGTCAGCATCGGATGAATTACTCTTGGAAGTAGATGCTGAGCTCTCACCCCTTTCATTCTCAATCTCCATCAAGCTAAGGTTGGCGGAATTGGTTGTTTCTTCATCTGATGATGAAGATTCCTCAAGATCGCTCCAACTGGTAGCAAGTGCCTCATTTTTCTTTGTGAACCTCTTCTTGAATCTGTCCTTTTTTAGATTTAGGGTAGGATGATTGAATATGACCCTTCTCGTCATAGCCAAAACATTTAATGTTCTTACCTTGCTCCTTCTTGGGTCCTTCCTCAGCTCCACGTTGGCATTGAGTTGGCTTGGTTTTGATGGGAAATTTCTTCTTGCTGAATTTCCCATCCTTCTTCAAGAAGCGCTTGAATCGCCTCATCAAAAGTGCCCTCTACTCATCTGAACCACTACTAGTTAATTCTTCATATGACTTAGCTTTCAGGACAATGGATCTTCCCTCTTTCTCCTTGCCTTTACTCTTATTGAAGTCATCGGTATATCTCCTCGGGGATATCTCCTAAGTAAGCAAGGTACCTATCAGCTCATTATAGTTGTAGGTCTTAAGGTTGTGAGCTTCTTTAATGGCACTTTTGTTGGGATCCCACTCTATTATGAGAATTCTAAGAATCTTCTTCACCATCCCTCTTTCTACTATCTGATTCTCATCTCTAGGCACATAGTAGAATTCACATTTACTGAATGATGCTGCTTTTCTCCACATGACTTCCAAGTATAGTCTAAGAGACTCTTCCTTTAATTCCCAATTACCAGACATGCTTGATTATGAAAGCTGAATCATAAATGACTTAAACCTTATCTACTTTTAGGTTCATCAATGCAGTCATACCAAACAAGTAAACATCATATTCAGCCTCATTGTTTATTGTAAAGAATTCTAACCATTTTGAAAAAGGTATCTCCCCTCCATCTAGTGTAATGATGATGTCTCCAAGGCATGTTCCTTTCTTGTTCAAAACTCCATCGAAGAACATCATCCATCTCTTTGGCTCTTCTATTATCATGGCTAGTTACTCGTTTGGGATTCCAAGTTCTCTAGATACTTGGACTTCAATGGGTGGTTTGCTAGGAATTCAAACCACTACTCTTCCTTTTGTAACCTTCTTGGTAACATATCGATATCAATCTCAAAGAGTAATGATATCCATCTTGATAACTTCCTCTTTAATGAGGGTGTTTAGTAGGGATACTTCATTAGGTTCACTTTCACCATTACTTGTATGCAATACGACTAAAATTATTGTGCAGCAGATCTTGTATTCTAACAATTTCTTATTGAGGTAGTAGATCACATGTTCTATTTTTTATCTTCATGCTCTTGGATAAGAATTGCCGCTATGGAGGTCTCTTCAATAGCCAGGTAAAGAACTAGCAGCTTTCCCAGTGTGGGAGGTCTTAGAACTAGAGGACTCACTAGGTAAGCTTTGATTTTTTTGAAAGCTTCTTGACATTGGTTGTTCAATTCTACTGGATGTTATTTCTTTAAAAGTTTGAAGATGGGTGTGAGCGGACAATGTTTTACCCGCATGGCCGTCGCTAGATGCCAGCCTTGTGAGATGGTGCATGGGGGTTTTCAAGAACTAGGAAATAAAGTTTTTGAAAGACTTGAGTTCTAAACCACGAGCCTATGTTACAGAGTCACCACTCGGATTAGCTCTTCCGGGAAATTCGCTACAACATAGATCCGTTAAGCCTAAACCACACCATAGTACAATGATTCAAGTCCAGATGAGTTACCTAATTCATCATTATATGGGTTAGAATTACATGCAAGCCCCCATTTTTAATGTATTTCAATTATTTTTCTAGTCTTTTCGATTTATGTTTGGCAATTTGAAGCATTCACAAGTAGAATATCGATAAATAAATAAATGCGGCAAGTAAACAAGTAGATAAAATAATTACAATAAAATAAAAGGCTTTTAACCTGGGGTAGTGATTAAATAATACATTTTTTAGGGATACAAATGGTCCTAAATACAAATTTTTCTACAAATACATTTATTTTTACAAATACAATACCCGAAGGAATGAAAACCTAACATACATCTAGCTTCCATCCACAAGGGGATTGCACAATTTATATGGAACATCACAAGTATAGTTAATAATACTAAACAAGAGTCAACTAGTCATGCAAAGAGTTAGATTAGGGTGATAATTAAAATTGTTGCGCTTGATTGATTTTTAAGAGATTCCAAGCAATATTTCTTGCAAAAACAATTAATTTTTGACCCAATCTTGCTTATTTTAATTATTAGGAGATGTTACATGGCATATTGTGAGGTTGGTTATCAAGGAACATTGATTCCTATCATTGGGGGTGCCTAAAACGAAGAAAAAGTAAAAAATATGGGAGAAAAAGCATAAACGAGGATCTTGGCTGAAAAACTAACCGACGCCTCTCTAATTAGGCCGGCGGTGGCCTAGTTAGCCACCACCTAGACCGGTGCTGGTCTAGCTCATTGAGGCGGCTTGGTTGTCTACAAGGGTGCCAGTCGAGCTCTAAAGGCCCTGGGGAACACACAATTTTTTATCAAAATTTTTCGTTTCTTTGCATAAGATTGGTGAAAAATGAACTTTAAAAATGAGACAAATCAATTCAAACGGTGCCCATGTAGCAGAACCAAAACTTTGTAGTTGTTCGGTGCCCTTGTAGTTTACTAAAAGGGCACCGTCCAACTAGAGGGAAACTAGGAAAAAATCATTTTTAACCCCATAATCCCCCCAAAAACACAAAGACAAACACACAATTAAGCCCAAAAGCTTCTTAAAACTTAGAAGCTTACCCCTCTAATGTGATCCCAATGATTTTGGAGCCAGAAATGCTAAGAAAAGAGTCCTCCCAAGCCTTTTTTGTTGATTTCTTGAAGATTTTGTGGTTTAAACTCTTAAAAAATGGAAATAATTGCTAGAGATATATTTTATGAGTGAGTTTAGTATCTAGAAGGTATTTTAAGTACTTTCCCAATATCTCAAGACCCCAAACAAGGATTTATTCAAGAAAATGAGAGAACAATCAAAGTGATGGATTTTCACATTTATCCTAAACTTTCCTCCTAAGTTTCCCATTTCTCTCTCCAATATTCTCTAACCCCAAAAGTGGTAAAAAATTATTAACTCCCCTCTCTCCTCAAAGTTTGAGCCTTTTTATACCCATTTAGATAAAAAAACGAGGGTAAAAGGGGGGAAAACGCCCCAAAACTGGTAAAAAAGGGGAAAATCGGGTAAAAGCCGGTGACCCTCTAGCTTGAGTAGTGGTGGTCTAGAATAAGGACTGCCTTTGTTTTAGGGGGAGAGGCCTTATACTAGTGATATAAGGGCACTAGGTCTCGAGAGACCCCCCGAGGCCTCGGTTACCCCCAACAACAAAGGCAAGCAACTTTTTGACTTTTTTATGCATTTTAAACTTTTTTAACATTTAATTTTTTAAGTATTAGAAGTTAATAAACAAGGCTTTTAAAGGCTAAAAACATTTATTTTATTCCTAACAAAGGAAAAAGGAACTAAACCTTTAAAATAATAACCTAATAAAAAATTAAATATTTTAAAATGTGAGAATGGTCAGAAAGGCCTAGAGAACTTCTTTCGATTCCATCTTAGCCCCAATTATGGGTTCACAATAGTTTGGAGAGCAAGTATAAACAATAAGCTTTCATCATCATTTTACAAGAGGGACAAAGAATCCCGTGCTCATAGGTTGCTGCTCGAGAGAGATGACTACTAACATATGTCACAGTGGTTAGATGAAAAGAACAAGGAATATAAATCATGTAGTTGGTCTACTTAGTTTAAATAATCGGTCAGGGGGGTGAACAACGATTTATCTTGTTCTTTTAATATTTAAAAATCTTTGGCCAAGTTAAGTTAATGTATGATGACTTAAATGTGTTGTGTAAGAAACTAGATAAAACAGCTTGGGCTGACATTGGTTTTTCACAAACTATGCTGAGTAAAATCTTACTAAGCTCAGAATGGTGTTCAAGCATAAAAAAATAGAGAGATAAAGATGATGTATGAGTGCAAACTGTCAAAGATAAAAGATATGATAAAGATAGAGAACACCTTGATTTTATCTTGGTTCAGCTCCTAGCCTACCTCTAGTCTCCGGATACCTTTTCCGAGCTTTAATCCACTAGTCTTCTTTCCTTTGACTAGGTAGAGAAGCCTTTGGCAGCGAATAGAATGATTACAACAAGTACCTTCCAAGCTAACTACCACTCACTTAGTTTGAGTACCCTTCTCAAAGTAACTCATAAAGATTTTGAATAGAAATGTTTTCTCACACAGGAAACTCAACTTATAAATCATTGGTTCCTTGACAATTGAATAGCTTAGCTAGAGCCTAAGCCTAAATGATTTCTCTGTATTCTAAATAGATTGGAATTGGTTGTTTACTTTGGATTGCTTGATTTAGAATTTCGAAGGCTATGATTGATTTGACAAATGATTCACCAAGTTGTAAATGTCTGCTCCAGGCTTTATATATAGATGTAGATTTTTTGAATTTGCCATTGTAAACTTCTCATCTTGACTTTAGCTCTCAAAATCTCTTCTCTTTAAGCTTCAAAATCTATTTGTTATTAACAGATTTGTATATGTTTAGTGACATAAACTTTGAATGTTGAGGAGCGAGATTAAACTGCTAATCAATTTCTCATCAAGAATTATTTTCCAACAAGTAATGCTATTGTGAGAAGGAACACGAGATGCAACATGTTGATCTATGATTGAATGCTTCTATTGACGTTGCAAATGGCATGATGATGCTAGAAAATAATGAATGTTAGAGGATTCCTTTTTTACTTGGATTTTAGTGAGGATATCTATACTAACACCTTTTTGTTATGAAGATCACATAAACATTCTTTTTTTTTTGAATGCCAAATCCTTTTTAGCACTTGAAAAGCATCAACTAAGAATATTCTATTTTCACATGAGCATTAAAAGGTATGATGTTTTAGTAGGTTAGCATCGCATAAAGTACTCAACTTAAACTGAGAATAAATATATAAAGTTACTCAACTTGTGGTGAGTTATATCACATAAACAATGTAGTAGAGTTACTCATCTTGGCAACCTTCACTACCCTAAGCCATAACTTAATTAAGCTTATGTCAAGATGAGTTGTTTTACCATAAAACTAACTCAAGTTGACTACTTAATTAAGAGTTTACTTAGTACCTAACTAATTTAACTATAGTAAGTGATTTGGTATCTCCAAAATTAAAGTACTACGAAGTACTATTAATATGGGTTCAACAATCTCCCCCATTTTAGAATGGATAACAAACTAGGTAGTAGAAGAAATTAGCTAAGTAAGAATTTATGGATATAGGAAAACTTGATAAGTGATGTAAGATTCCCCCATGATGAGTGAACTTTCTTAAGAAGCATAGACTCCACCATGCTGAGTGGATTCTCTTCAGTCAACACAAACTCCCCCATACTGAGTGAGATCTCCTTGGAATTTGGACTTGTCTTACTCAGCTTCTCCATACTTAGTGGTCTTAGTAAATCCTACAACACGTAAACTTATGCATGAAACCAACATATACAACATAAATTTAAGAAGCTTTTAACTTGAGGAAAAACATGTAATTTTTATATATCAAATAACTCAACAAGTACAAAAGTTGTGTCCTATACTAAGCTTTACATTTAAGCACTATTACAAATTTTCCTATCTACACAACTATCTATCTTCTTTGCTTTCCATTACCTCTTCTTTTAGTTTGTTGCTATGAATATGATGATCTTGATGTGCCTCCTCTTGGTTGAGATCATAATTTCTATTGCTTTGGTGGATGCTGTGGTCTAATAGGAAGATGAGCTTTTTATTGTTGGGTAGTTTTACGCGCATCCTCTACCACCTTGTCCCCCTTTATTAACAGTTCCGAAACTAACTAGTTAAGGAACACATTGAAGGATTCAATGGTGTGAGAGAATATCTCCTTCTTCTGATCAGAACATGATCAATTTCATTCACAAGATGCTCCTTGCAAGACGATGATAAGACCTATTTTTTGTTAAGTTCTTGTAGCAGTAGATGGTGGAACCATTTAAGATGAGTAATGAGATAAAATCCTTGATAAGCAAACTATTGAAAACACTATAATAGACCTCTAAAATCAATAGCTAACATCATAATCTTTAACTTAGTTTCAATATCAATGATTCTCGGACACATAGCATTAATTATTTTTTTGTAGTGAAGTCTACGTCCTTTGCATCTTCTATACCATTATCCATAAGTGCTTTAACTTTGTCTTGAAGGTCATTGATCTTGTCTACTAGGACATTAAACTTTTTGTGTACAATGAATTCATTTTCAGGATCCACTGATGGGCTAGATCAATGCCTTTTGAGAGTTTTTTACTACATCATCTGTGTTAGCCTTGACAGTAGCGCAAGCTGTATTGAATTTTTTTATCTAGCTCATTTAAGTTCAAAACAAGCTTGTCCACTTTCTTCACAAAGTCATCAACTTTCTTATCATAAGCTATCATTAGCTTGGACATTTTATCCATAGTGTTGCACAAACTATGCGACAGATCAGTATTTGAGTCAAACTTATCCAAAATAGCCTTCAGGAGCTTATCTTTGCTTATCTTGATGGTGGCTTGTTCCTCTCTAAACTTATGAAGTTGAGTCGCCTCAGATGCCATTACTGTGTGACATGATGTATGCCCTAAAGGTAATTAGGGAGATATATCTTAATTAGTTATAATGTACAAAATGTTTCAGATTATTATTAAAAATAATAAAGGAATCTTTATTATTTATAAAATTCTATTTAATTTACATATCTCATTGGTATCATATATATGTGGTAATATATATATATGCATTGATAAGATAGATTCTGTGACTACTTCATTGTGTAAAAGTGCAAGGACATAATGGGAGCTATGTGGTGTGAGAACTACACATACTTGTTACTATGAATAGTCAAAATATCCCTAGTCATAGTTTCATTGAGACTGGAAATCAATGAAGTAGAGAGACTAGCATGTGTAGGCTTACTCCTTGGATTAGATCCAAGCAACCAATCTCACGAGCTGAAGGTGGTACCTTGAGTTAACACATAAATGTATCCAGGTAATACATTGGAGATCACTATAACATAAAGACTCAGAAATAACCATGTGTTGGTGTCATGTCTTATTGTAATAGCTATACAAGTATCCTCAAACCTGACATACTAGTTACCTTATGTAGGAGTTGGTATACTTTGGGTCATACTTATTCATACCCCGACGATTAGGACTATACGGGTGATTACGAGTATAGTGATAATCACATGTCGGTAAGCTGAGTAGTCAAGATGGGATCCATCGCGCTTGATATAGTGATATAATGAGAGATTTACCTTAGGGCCTCTTGTTGAAGAGACATAATCATAAACCTCTTATCAGAGTATATGATTGATAGTATGAGTTTCTAGTCAATTTGATGCATTATGGCTAGTGGTGTTCTTCGTGAACAAGTCTAAATCAAGGATAGCTACAACTATTACATGTGCTAACATTTAATCACAACTTGATAAACTGAATTGTACTTAACTTGATGGAAGTAGTGTATTGTATTAGTTACTATTGTAGAATCGGATCAAGTCACAAGCACGTGACATTCTGAGTATCGAGGGATCATATGCCTTTGCTAGAAAGCCCATTTGATCGTATAGAGTTATCAGGTTCTATATCAATCTAGAACACTGAGCCTAAAGGTTCCCGGATGGGAAGCCAAGTTTAGGTTAACCTCTAATGGCTCTATACTTTGGTATCCTATGAGGTCACACACTTTGGGTCGTTATCGGACTAAGTAAATAACTTATAGACTAGGTCTATGCTGAGAATATTAAGATTGTCAAAATCATTGGATAACTTATTAATTGGTTGGACTAGATTAATAATTAAAAGGATTAAGGAGAATTTTGGAAAAAACTGCACGAAGCGTAGCAAGGGATTTTTTCCCGTTGTGAGTGGGCCTCACGAATATGGGTTGATCATGAGTGGGGCCTGCGTGGCTGCCCCACGAGAAGAATTTGCTCATGTGCTACTAACGTGCACTAGCACTATGCTAGTACACTCTAACAGGCAGTAGGCCATCTAGTGACCTACAAGTGAGGCTTGCGGGATAGCCCGACATGTGGGACAGCCCGCATGCCTGGCATGTGGGGTAAGGCAAGCCCATTAGGGCTTTCCTAGTAAGCTGCCGCACAGCCCGCATAAGCGCGCTGACCCGCATGTGGGATGGGAGAAATCCCATCCCACATTGGTTTTTGAGGGGAGTTTTAAACTCCCATCTAACTATAATTAGTGGCTTCCCTTCTTCTTTTTCCAGCACTTCAGTTCAGCAATCCTTCTGAGTTTGATAATTTTTTTTTGTGAGTTTTTGCGAGATCATCCATGAATTTCTTCAATGTCACAAGAATTCTTTATAAAGCTCTTTCTATTTTTAAGTTAGCCTTCTTAGTTAATATTTCTTGGTTGGTCTTTGAGCGGTCTAGCAGCTGCTATCTACCAATGGGTTCTTCCTCAATGGAGGTTTTGGTCAGTGAGTATCCATGTGGATCAAGCATGGAGGCTATCCTAGATTATAGGCTAGTTCTATGGGAGTTCTATTATAAGGGATCACCGCACCAAAGGAAGGCATACATCAACTAATAATGCCCTTAACTTACATGCTAGGTTTCTTTTAATAAGTTTTATAAACCTATTAGAATCTATGGAAAGTTTCAACATAGATTATATCAATCATGACATGCTTAGGAAATCCTTTAGTGTTAATTTTATGTTTTGAAATTCCACCTTGCAACTTGCAACTTTGCATGTCCAATTACGATCTTAATTAACCAGCATTGGTATTAGAGCCTACCTGATGCTATGCATGGTTGATTATAATATGTTGAAATTGATATTTTTTATGAATTGATTAAAGTATGGTATGCATGACTTAGGTTTCTATTCTTGTTATTGAAAATGATATAATAACTAGATTAAAGTTTTACTCATACTTAGTCTAGGTCATTATAATATAAATTAGCAATATTTTACCACACGTTTAAATGCTTTAAATTGAGGGTCATCCCATACTTCATTTAATTAAAATATCAAAATCTTTAAATTATGATTGTCTGTGGTACAACGAATCGAAGTTCTCGTGGTTATTTTGGCAAAGATTGGACTTGGCTGCTCATTCACTTTAAGGGGGCCTCATCTACCTGGAAATCTCCATCGGTATTAGGTTCAAGTGTACCCAAGGGACTTTTATGACTTAGTTAATTTCTAGTATGGGAATTGGATTCTGCATATGGTTTTACAAATGTGGTTTAAGTTGTTAAATTAAAACTTGCAGAGTGAGGTGCAAAAACTTAAACAAGGACCCTGTTTGTTTTGCATGCTATGTGGAGTTTTGGCTTAATGGAATGATTATGATTTACCAGTCTTAAGCATGTTCCCTTAGATTAATAATTCCAAATAGCTCAGAATTATTATTATCATAATCATATCCATCGTATAAGACCTAGACTAGGGCGAGACTAGTTGCACCAATAAAATCTCTACAACAATATTAGGGCTGTAAGTTGTCTTCCCATCATAAGTCATGATACAAACCTTATCAACAAATGTAAGAACATGGATAACATACTTTCCTTTAACATGTGTTCGGTTATGAGACTAGATTGGGTTAATGCCTTAACCAAAATGGGTTAGTTATCTATGTTAATGGAGCTAATGCCAGATTGAAGACACATTTGAGGAGTTGTATAATCAGGTACGCACATCTCGAGAAAGAGAACTTAAATGGATTAACAATTGCATGGGATGCAAATGGATGGGTTCCAACCGTGGTTGTCTTGTTATGGCTAGACTTGCTATAGCGAGGGTCATGATGAGTGGCTATAGTTGCTACCTAGCAAGGAAAATTGGGTGGACCAAATTTCTTGAATTTAAATAGAAGGTGCTATTTGAATGTTGAGAAAATATTAGAAATTATGTGTTTAAATAAAGACCTTATTTTAAATGCATGTATATATACTAATGTCTGAACAAATTCTATCTTATGTCTGGGTTGAATATGCTCACTAACAAAAATATTCGCATTGATATCAGTCCTCTTGTTGACATAAAGTATGTTGCTTGCAACTTAAGTGAGTTGTTTGAGACTGTTAGATGAGTTCTTAAGAACTACTATCAGGATTATGTTATGACTGATCCAAGTCCCAAACATCACGGTAAGAATGCTTTTGCATGTGAGATGAATGATTATGAAGAGCATAAGGGAAACTATGAGTTTACTGAAAAACTCAGATTAGATTACATTCTCCTAAAATACGCATGCATGTACAAAGGGTTGGATCTCGCAAACATAATTCATCATCTCAAGTCGATGGAAAGTTTAGAAGATTAACTACTCTACAGTAAGTTGCAGGGAGACACCTTATCAGTAGAGTTGGTTATAAATGTATATGGAAACTCGAAGAAATTGAGAGAGTTGGGAGTTGAGTATAGTGAGCAATCTCTGAGGAAAATGATATTGAGGGCATTGCCCAATAAATATAATTCCTTTAAGAAGATGCTTCAGGAGTGTTCTCCCAATTATACCTTGACCAAACTTATGGACTTGCTCAAGATTTATGAGATTGAGTTTAGAAATAAACTCAAATAAAAAGGGAATGCTAAGACCTTAAGATGAAGAAACTTAACGGTTTAAAATTCAAGAGAAAGCTCATGAAGAAGTTAGAGTTAAAGAGGGAAGTTCCATATGAGTCTACATGGGTATTAGATACTGGTTGTGGTACTCATATCAGTACTTCTATGTAGGGGTTATGAATTTGTAGGAGGCTTGCAAAGAGGGAAATTGACCTTAGAGTTTGAAATGGAGCACGGGTTACTGCAACTATTGTAGAGACATATAGCATTCATTTGCCTAGTGGCCTTGTTTTAGTTTTGAAAAATTGCTATTATATTCCTGCTATCACTAAGATAATTATTTTTATTGCACGTTTAGCAACAAATGGATTTGAGAATTTATTTTCTAATAATAATTGTTAAATTTGATGCGATAATGTTTTTTATCCATGCGGAATATGTATTGATGGCATTTATGTTCTAGATACTAAAACTGATATTATAAATATGAACAATGTTAAGAAATCAAGATTAGATAATGAGAAATCCTCAAACTTATGGCATTATCATATAGGCCATAAAAATGAGTCTCTCTTAACTATGTTACAGAAATATTGTGACTTGGGCCCAATGGAATGGGAATGCTATGGTGCATGCGAAACTTGTTTAAAGAGAAAGATGACTAAGAAACCTTTCAAAGGAAAGGGTCAGTGTGCCACCAGTACCTTGGAAATAATACATTTCATTGTATGTGGTCTAATGAGTGTTAGTACACATGAGGGTTTCACCTACTTCATAACTTTTATAGATGAATACTCGTAATATGGTTATTTGTACCTAATGAGGCACAAGTCTGAAAGTTTAGAGAAATTGAAAGAGTTCAGAACCGAAGTAGAGGAGCAGCTTGGGAAAAATTTCAAAACCCTTCGATCTTATCGAGGTGGTGAATATTTAAGCCTAGAGTTTAAGGATTATCTAAGGGATAATGGTATTTTATCCACGTGGACACCTCCTTATTCACCTTAACACAATGGAGTGTCAGAATGAAGAAATCGAACCCAACTCAATATGGTTCGGTCCATGATGAATCACGCGGAACTTAGCAGATCCTTTTAGGTTTATGCACTTGAGAGTGCAGTTTATATTCTAAATAGAGTGTCCTCAAAATCAGTTGATCAAACACCATATGAATTATGGTATGGTAAGAAACCAGGTCTTTCTCACTTGAGAGTTTGGGGATGTCCTGCTTATGTAAAGAGGACAAGTTTAGGAAAGCTGAATGCTAAGTCTGATAGGTGTCTATTTGTAGGTTACCCTAACGAGACTATGGGTTATACCTTTTATGATCCCAAGGAATAAAAGGTACTTGTTTATAGATATGCTCATTTCCTCGAGAAGGAGCATATACTTGCGACAGCTAGTGGGAGTAATCTTGACATAGACACTCAAGAAGATCAAAGAGATATTAACTGATTGTTCCTACAATTTTTACACAAGAAAGTTTAAGCATGGAACAACCTATTATAACACCGACATTGCATAGATCAGGTCGGGCTTTAATCGCTCTTGAGCAATAATGTTTTCTCATCATAGATGATAAACATATCTTCCTTATGAGAGAGGATGAGCTCAAGACTTACAAGGAGGTAATGGAAGGCTCAGAGTCTGACAAATGGTTTACAACCATGAGATTAAATATGGACTCCATTTACAAAAACCAAGTTTGGAGCTATGTTTATGCTTTAAGTGGGATTAAGCCTATATGATGCAAGTGGGTTTTTAAGAAGAAAACTGACATGGATGGTAATATAATTACCTATAAGGCAAGGCTAGTTGCAAAAGGTTATAGTTAAAAGGAAGGCATTGAATATGATGAAACCTTTTCACTAGTAGCCATGTTGAAGTCTATTAGAATATTCCTTGCCATTGCTGCTCATAACAATTATGAGATCTGACAAATGGATGTGAAAACAGCGTTCCTTAATGGGAACTTGGATAGGGATGTGTATATGACACAACCTGAAGGTTTCACATCCTAGGATGGCACGAAGGTATGCAAGTTTCAAAGGACCATTTATAGACTTAAGAAAGCATCAAGGAGTTGGAATATTAGGTTTGAAGAGGCAATATGAGAAATTAGTTTTGTGTTAAATGCTAATGAGCCCTGTGTATATAAGAAGGCTAGTGGGAGTACGATCATTTTTCTTGTATTATATTTTGATGACATATTACAAATAGGAAATGATGTTCCTTTTCTTCAAATAGTGAAGTCATGGTTGTCAAAGAAGTTCTCCATGAAAGACCTCGGAGAAGCAACTTTTACACTTGTTATAAAGATCTATCGAGATAGATCTAGAAGGCTACTAGGTCTTTCTCAAAGTTCATACATAGACAAGGTTTTGGCTAGATTTAACTTGAGCAGTCAAGAAAGGGTTGTCTTCCAATGTCTCACAAGATTAACCTTTCTAAATCTGAGTGTCCGAGAACACAAAAGGAGAGATTGCTTATGAATGGAATACCCTACGCTTCAGAGATATAATCCATCATGTATGCTATGGTATACACTCAGCCTAAAGTCTCACACGCGTTGAGCATCACGAGTAGATTTTAATCTGATCTAGGTAAGAAGCACTAGATTACCATTAAAACTATCCTTGTACTTACATAAGACTAAGGATATATTTTTGGTATTTAGAGAAGATGATCTCTCTATGAAGGGATACACTGATGCAAGTTTTCAATCTAACAAGGACGATTACAAGTCTTAGCTAGGATACGTGTTTATGTTAAATGGAGGGGCAGTTATTTGGAAAAGTTTCAAACAAGATACGATTGCCGATTCAACCATTGAATATGAGTAAATAGCTACTTTAAAAGCAACTAAGCAAGCTATCGGCTTAAAGTGATTTATTTATGATCTCAGTATGGTGTCCAACATTGTAAATCTAGTAGTAGTCTATTGCTATAAAAATGGGCCTATTGCTTAGGCAAAGGAACCACTATCTCGTTGGAGAAATGGACATGTACTCAGAAAATACAATCTCATTCAAAAGATAGTAGCTAGAAAGGATATAAGATTAGAATACATCCCAACGGATCAGAATCTAGAGGATGGGATAACAAAGCCATTGACTCAAGTTAAGCATGACCAGCATGTTAACGAGTATGGTATGAAGCACATGGGTAATTGGCTTATGTGCAAGTGAGAGAATTTTAGACATGATGTATGTTCTAGAGGTAATTAGGGAGATATATCTTCATTAGTTATAATGTACAAATTGTTTCAAAATATTATTAATAATAATAAAGGCATCTTTGTTATTTACCAATATTTGTTTCATTTACGTATCTCGCTGGTATCATATATATGTGGTATTATATATATGCGCATTGATAAGATAAAGTTTGTGACTACTTCATAGAGTAAATGTGCGAGGATATAGTGGGAGCTATGTGGTGTGAGAACTACATATAAGTGTTACTTTGAATAGTCTAACTATCCCTAGGTAATAGTTTTATTGAGACTGGATATTTATGAAGCGGATAGACTAGCATGTGTAAGCTTACTCCTTGGATTAAATTCAAGTAACCGATCTCACGAGATGAAGGTGGTACCTTGAGTTAACACATGAATGTATTCAAGTAATACATTGGATACCGCTATAAGACAGATACTAGGATGTTACTATATTCATGTGTTGGTGTCATGTCTTATTGCAATAGTAGTACAAGTATACTCAGACTTGAGATACTAGTTACCTTATGTAGGAGTTGCTATACTCTGGGTCATACTTATTCATACCTTGGTGACCAGGATGATACGGGTGATTACGGGTATAGTGGTGATCACATGTTGGTAAGCAGAGTAGTCAAGATGGGATCCATCGCTCCTTATATACTGATATAATGGGAGATGTACCTTAGGACCTCTTGTTGAAAAGACACACTCATAAACTTCTAATCAGAGTATAAGATTGATAGAACAAGTTTCTAGTCAATCTTGATACATTATGGCGAGTGGCGTTCTTCGTGAACAAGTCTAATTCTATGATAGCTATGGCTATTACATGAGCTGAAACTTAATCCGAGCTCAATAAACTTGATGATACTTAACTTGATTGAAAAGTGTACTGTATTGGTTACTATTGCTTAACCAGATCAAGTCACAAGCATGTGACGTTTTGAGTATTGGGGGATCATATGCCTTTGCTAGAAAGTCCATTTGACCATTTAGAGTTATCAGGTTCCATATAGGTCTGGAACACAAAAACTAAAGGTTCCCGGATGGGAAGCCAAATTTAGGTTAACCTATAGCAGCTCTATACTTTGGGATTCTATGAGGTCACACACTTTGGGTCTTTACCGGACTAAGTAAAGAACTTATAGAATAGGTATTTGCCGAGAATATTAAAGGTGTCGAAATCGATCGATAAATTATTAATTGGTTGGACCAGTGTGAGCATGGGATTTTGTACCAGCTCGCACGTTCAATGACGATGGCTTTTCGGGATTTTTATCCTTGAATCACACTATTTTCGATTATCCGGAAATCTTGGAATGGGAATATTTCTCGTCGCCAATTTATTTTAAGGACTTAAATATTTTTTTTAAGAACTTGGAAAAATTAGACTTTAGTAAAAATTAATTAATATTTTTTAACTAATAGAAAATATTTTTTTTAGTATTTATAAAAAAATTTAATTAATAAAAATAAAAAAATAGAAAAATCGGGCTATTCGGCCTCGCCCGTGAATTACAGCGAGGCACGAAGCAGGCCTCGCCAGAACTCTGGTGAGGCTAGCCAGAAGTTCTACCGAGGCTAGCTAGAACTATAGTGAGGCTAGCCAGAGTTCTAGTGAGCCTAGCCAGAACTCTGGCGAGGCTAGCCTAACTAAAAATTTTTCAGATCCCGAATTATTTTTGGGAAAATTCCCAAAAATTCACAAAAAAAGAGTTTTCTCTCGACAATGATGGAGAAATTTTTACAAAAAAAAATATTTTTCTAGAGAAATAATTCAGACTTTTTCTACATTTCTTCTAAAGTTTCTTTGATTATATTCGGATCCAAAACACGTTTGGATCCCAAATTTTATTATTTTCAAATCATTTTTCTTCCATCTTTTTTCACAAAAATCCTCAGGTATTCTTGGGCCTAAAACAAATTTAGTGCCCGAGTCTGATTATCTTTTGGGTAAATAAACACTTATTTTCCATACAAACACCAACTAAAAAATGAACGAGGAATGCCCCCGGGGATCAAACGGATACGCCGAAGTGAATTCACACCGAAAGGGTAAGCCTCTGAGTTCCTAGAGATGCTTATTTCGTGCTCCTTGATTTTTCTTAATTTCTTTTTGCATGTAGACCTATAGATATATTTATTTTATTACTTTGTAAATATTGTTGTAACATTTATCCTTCTTTTTTTCTATTTATGAAAATTCATGTTAGAATACCCCAACGAAGGGAATTAAAATCATTCCTAGATAACAGACCTCACATTTCGCCATACTATCATTTTCACTAAATAAAAATGACCAACATATTTGTAAATAAAATGAATTGTTTTATTCTAAAATAAGAATTTTTAACCGTAGATATTTTCACTAGGCTGCACGGGCCTTCTCAAAATTAAATCGAATATACGTGCAAATATTGTACTATATTTTGTGCTAACCATTGTGGATGCAGGTTAGATGTATGTTTAGGTTTTATATTCCTTCGGGTATCGCAATTTCAATTATTTTTGGGAAATGTAATTAATAGATTAGAAGGGTGGTTGCATCCCCTGAGCTTTTATAATTTTTAATCTTTACTTTACTCATTTATTTACTGCTTTATGGATGGATTTACTGCTTTCAAATATTTGTGAATAATGCATAATAACTCAAAAAATGACTTAAGTGCGAATATGCACAATTAAGAAATACGGTTTTCTATAGATGTAATATAATGTGATCTAATAAGAAATAAGCAACTTATCCCGAACCCGAATCTCTGTGTCTTAGTGGGCCGTCCCCCGAACGTTAAGCCTCACAGGACTCTAATTCTTAGAAAGAGCTAATCTAGGTAGGGACTCTATACTAAGAGACGGCAGATTCGAGTTTGACCGATCTAAAAACATTTTCCCTTTCTTTACCAAACCTTTTTCGGGTCCTTGACCCGGTACTTTTTAAACATCGTAGTGGACTGCGTCTCTCATTATTGCGCGCTCTCGGCCCATCGCTCTGTGTCGTTCGCTCACAATGCCGACTCTACTGGGGATTTTACTTAAACTTTATTTTCAAAGGTTTTAGATTTTTGGATAAGTGCCTAAAATTATTGATCACATTATTCCGTATTTTCTTAATTATGACATATTCATAAATTCGCATTACAATAGAGGGGATTAGCCCGTAAGTTTAAGGTACCCTACTATAGCGAAGCTTTCTCTTATACTAATCTGCCTCCTTAAGAAACGATAGTACTTGAGCAGGTGGAGAACTTGTTTCCATATCATATGTGCCTCCCTCGTTAGAACCCATTTAGGGAGAGGGTTGGAGTGTATTTTAGTGCAACAGGAACCTTCGACATCAACAACCCATCTACAAACCTCATGTAAATAAACAATAGGAATTTTCACTAGGGTGTTACCCAACAAACGACCATGCATTATATTTTTCTTGCAGGTGCGCTCCTGAGTATCTTCATGGTACTAAGATGAACCAAACTTAGAATAAAGACTAGCTAAAAATCCTACGCGTGGGAGTTGTATGGTTGGAAGATTAACGTTGCATGCGATATGCTACGTGTTTACTACTTATCACTATACAAATGTCATGCTAACTACGAATCTTAGTGCAGACACTTGAATGCACAAACACATAATGTTAACATAGTATTTTCTCATCGGTGTCACATACACTTAGGATTAGTTGACACTTGAGATCGTGTCATAAAACCACTTAGAAACATAACTTACCCCTTTTCAGCGAGATGTCCACTCGACATCCGACCATTAGCCCATACAGGGTAAATATACCTTTCTTTTACTACTGATGTCCACTTGACATCTGAAACTTAGCCCACAAGGGGCAATAATATACCCCACAAATTACATATGAGATGTCCACTTGACATCCAACTCACAACCCGCACAGGGCAATCACACATACCACATAGCCCAAATAGGGCAAATACCTACCCAAATCATTTTTCCCGCATCTCGTGGTATCCCTGCTAACATCCGAACCTGAGCCCACATGGGCTGGATGAACTCTTTTTGAGTCTTACCTTACCAATCCTCAAGGGTATATGCTTAATACCTAAACCATCCACCCACACAGGGCAATGATTTATACATCATCACTTACCCTCAAATAACGATGATCACACTAGCATCTGAAACTCCACTCTAATTGGTAAAGATAACCAAATCATTCATTCAATAGCTATAATTCATCTTATTCAATTTCATCAGGGTATGTCGCACTACTTACCCGAAATAATTTTGACCTCCTCATTGCATGAGATCTAGTCATAGTATGAAATCTTAAATTATCGACCTATTACCATATGGGTAACTTAGCCACCTCACTTACACCACTCATATTCTGACATCAAACGAACATCGTACAGATCTGAAATCCAACCCTAGGTGTTGGATTTTCATTTCCACTTGTTTTTATTTTTACCTGACGATTAACCTGTTTGTTTCAAATGGATTGACAAACATATTATTCACATCATGGCATGCTAACCCCTTATGAATGCACCCATAACATTAAACATCTCATGCATTCTTTACATCATGAATCACGTCATGAATCCCAAACGCATGGTCTGATCTTCTACTTGTGTATCGAAGGGACTTGAAAAAGGCCTGCTTGCTGCTTAGTCTGCATTTCTCCAACCGTGGCCAATCTAGAGGGGGTTTCGTACATGGACTCAAGTGAGGACTCAGGTTCCTATTCAGATTCAATTCAACATACATCTTTCATGGCCAATCATAAGAAGAAGGAGCGGGGGGAGGATCACCCTGTCCTTACGGGATAAAAATCTCAGCAAACGCATCAGACGTCAGTGAGTGCCGAGATTACTGTTACCCTGAATGCCTTTATCAATAGCAAACAACTAGCATTGCTTATTCGCCAACACACCGAGAGAGATAAAAATGTGGCGTCCAACCCGGGGACTAACCTTAATAACGATGGTCCTACTAATCAGCCCAGAATAGGTGACCTTCCACCTCTCATACAGTGCACCAAGCTCCTACCTCCTTTTACCAGTTTGGGGCAGGATAAAGTCAATACCAACCCCAAATTGGTTCGCCAGGATTTAACTTCACCAATCCTTTCCGATAGCAATCTGAAAACCAATTCTTCTCGGGGCAGCTTGGCCAACCAACGTTCGCACCAAGACCTTTTATCAAGGAGTGGCCCAACAATCCATTCTTAATTGGAGCGCACCATTTGCCTCATAAGTCTAGGCTACCTCGTAGTTGCCCAATTTCATGGCATTTCCCTAGGGGCAATATGACATTTATCTAATCATTGGGAATGCCGTCCTCCAACAACTAGACATGGTAGAATTGTGGCAATAGTTCTTGGCCACTCACGATGGTCATCTATTGAACACATATCGTTCGCAATCGATGATCGAGGAAGAAGACAGCTTACCACCAAACATTACGATGCCACAGTTTGAAAAGTATGTGGAGACCCGCGTTCTAACCTAACGCATTGCCAAATAGTGATGAGGGCATTAAGGGTCAGTGAATGGATGATGGCTAAGTTGTTTCTCATCACCTTGGGCCACCTAGTCAATGAATGGTACAGCCACATTCCGTTGGACATAGTTATTGATTGGAATAGCCTTGCTCAGGCTATGATGGGGAATTATGGTTTCAACACTCAAATGGAAATCACGATGCAACATTTGGAGGCTATAAGGCAAGAGCGGGGCGAAAGCATCAAATCTTTCTATGGGCATTGGATGGCTACACAGGTTAGGCTTCGGACTTGCTTAATTCTACCGAAGATGATAACCAAGCTTCTAGATGGCGCACTACCACCATACAGAAATAAGTTTGGGTCAAATATCTTTTCGAGCTATCAAGAAGTGTTTGAGAAGGCAGATAGGATGGAACTTTTTGAATCCATGGACACATCTAGGGGCACTAGTACCAAAAGATAACCAATGGATGATGATGTAATAAATTAGTTTTTAGCTACTTTTCCCATGAGGCTTTTGAATTTTTGAATAAATGAAACTTTGTTTACTTGCTTGATATTTTATTGATGACATCACACATTCTCATAAGCATATACATAATGTTTTTAGCACATGTTACATATCATTTCATGAAATTAATTTTGGTATAATTGGATTCCCCACATGTACAATAAGTTCAAATATTTGACTTTAAAGGGAAAGTGAGAGACAAACACATGTACTTAGACAACGCGTGATAGCCTTTGCTTCATTCTACAAAGATGTAAGATTAACAAAAATATCTCCAAGCATGAAATGTCCATTGACTATTGAATCATTCACGCAAAGGCCGAAGTGACCAAAACTAGAATGGAACGAAGCATAAAACGTCCATTAAATTAGTCAAGCAAAGGTCAAAATGATCAAAGCTAGAAAAAGACCAAAATGTCAACAAAGTAAATTGAAGTCAAACAACCGAAAACACAAAGAAGGGGTCAGACTATTGAGCAAGTCAACAACTCCTTCGCATGGCTCACTACCATTTGAAGAGCAAACATTACACTAATGGACATAAATTGTTCACCCTCGATGGAATCAAGCTATCATATCTGATCCCTCACATATCATCAATCAATGAAGAATAATTGAATTCATAAAGAAACGTTGATGGTCAAGTACCAATACTCATCACCTCATACACCTCAAGCTAGGAAAGCAGCATAAGCACCAACCAACCGATTAGAAATGTTGAACGAGATAACAATTGAAGCTATGGACATGGACGATAACCAATCTATCAGTCAAATCAACCAAGACTGGCACAATCGCTATCACGCATAGGTAAAAGAAATAAATTGACAAAAAGCAGTACTAACAAAAAATAAATTTGTAATTATCCTATCAATTAACACTCTATTAGTTGAGCAAAAATTAAGGCTTCTTTTCAAAATAGAAAAAGAACAATTTGCTGAGTTGAAAACCTGAAAAGGGGCGGCTTAGGAAAACTTAGGACATCGAGAGAACCGCATTTTTTAGAAAACCTAAGAGGGATAATCAATGGCAGGAGTCAAATCATTTGAAACATTTATACCCCAGTTAAGTCCATAAATGAATTGTCATTTTTGCTGAATCTTTATGCATATGCTTATTTTGATTACTTGCATGCCAATGGTAGAATATCACAGGTAAACATCCAAAAAAATATATAAAAAATAATAATAAAGAAAAATGAGTCTGTTGGATTGAAAACCTGAAAGGGCGGTCCAAGCAAAAATTAAGACAATGTTCGATAGATTGAAAACTCGCAAGAGCGATCTATGCAGAAATTAGAACCAAAGAAATATCAAATTCATCATCTCCTCCTCAGAACAATACGTGGCATTATATACCTCCAACACTTTAGGAAAATGGCTTCCAAGCGATCATCGCCAGCATAATGCATGGTCAATGACTCATCTAGATCTTCCTCAGATCAGATCCAAGCTCTAAACTCGAATCTAATTAATGAACCCATGGTCATCGCTCTGAGGAAGTCATCCATGGAATCATTAAACAGACAAATCCTAGGGGCAACCATGCACCAGCACAAGAGAAAGCTCTTCAATGAATGAAGCCCACAACACCTACAACAGACAAACATACATCATATGATAAATATTGTTTATAAAATCATGCATACATAACATACGTATCATGTCATCTACAGGTAAAGACGATGCCAAACTGGGGCAACCTCGTCCTAGTAAACAAGAAACTCCAACTCCACTTGGGGAATTTGAAAACACCAAGAAAGACGATGGCCCACTCAAGCTTAAAGTCAACATTGTATCACAAAAGCCTCCTAAAACAACGGAGTAGTCTTCAAGATAATTAAACTCATTTATTCATCATGTTTTAATTTTTGATTTAAGGGGAAAAAATTTTTGCTTCGCATAAACTCAATCAAATAATTAAAATATTCATCATAAAATATATAACACTCCTCCAATTTATCATAGGGAACTAGTCAATATCATATTAAGGAAATTCAAGGTCGCCTTTGAAATAGATTTAGGCACCTATCTCCAATCATTTCAAGGGGCACATGATAATCGCAGCCGAAGAGGGAAATGGTTGCCGACTATAATAGGGATGCAATAGGAAAGAAATGGTCGACCCCCCCTCCAGGGACATTAAGCACCAAGGGATTCCAAAGAAAGAAATGGACAATCCCGCGAGGAGATGATGCTAGAAAGGAAGGCCCATGTCATCACCAATCGGGGGCAAAGAAGGCACTAACCACATCGGTCAGGTATATTCTCAATCCCTCCACTCCATTTTGTGTTATCATACTTTTTATATAACCAGCAATTATCACACGAGGGGGAGCTTTGAGCACAAGATTTTGTACCAGCTCGCGTGTTCAATGATGATGGTTTTTCGAGATTTTTATCCTTGAATCACACGATTTTCGATTATTCGAAAATCTTCGAATGGGAATATTCCTCATTGCTAATTTATTTTAAGGACTTCAATTTTTTTAAGAACTTGGAACAAATAGACTTTAGTAAAAATTAATTAATATTTTTTAACTAATAGAAAAGATTTTTTTAGTATTTATAAACAAATATAATTAATAAAAATAAAAAAAATAGAAAAATCAGGGCTATTCGACCTCTACCCCGAATTGCTGCGAGGCGCGAAGCCGGCCTAGCTAGAAGTTCTAGCGAGGCTAGCCAGAGTTCTGGCGAGGCTTCTGGCTAGCCTAGCCAGAACTCTTGCGAGGCTAGCCACAAGTTCTAGCGAGCCTAGCCAAAACATTAGTGAGGCTAGCCAGAGGTCTGGTGAGCCTAGCCATAACTCTGGCGAGGCTAGCCAGATGTTCTGGCTAACCTGTCCAGATGTTTTTCAGATCTCGAATTATTTTTGGGAAAATTCCCCTATAAATATGGGAGGAATTTTCATTGTCAATGGACTGAATAAATTCATAAAAAAAAGTTCTCTCGACAATGATTTATAAATTTTTACAAAAGAAAATATTTTTTTAGAGAAATAATTATGATTTTTTCTACATTTTCTTTGATTATATTCGGATCCAAAACATGTTTGGATCTCGAAATTTATTATTTTAAAATCATTTTTCTTCAATCTTTTTCCACAAAAATCCTCAGATATGCTCGGGCATAAAACAAATTTAGTGCCTGAGTCTGATTATCTTTTGGGTAAATAAACACTTATTTTCCACACAAACACCAACTAAAAAACGAACAAGGAATGCTCCCGGGTATCAAACGAATAAGCCGAAGTGAATTCACACCGAAAGGGTAAGCCTCTGAGTACTTAGAGTTGCTTATTTCGTGCTCCTTGATTTTTCTTAATTTCTTTTAACATGTGGACCTAGGGATTATTTTATTTTATTACTTTGAAAATATTGTTGTAATATTTATCCTTCTTCTTTTCTATTTATGAAAACTCATGTTAGAATACCCCAACGAAGGGAATTTAAATCATTCCCGGATAACAAACCTCACATTTTGCCATGTGATCATTTTCACTAAATAAAAATGACCAACATATTTGTAAATGAAAGGAATCGTTTTATTCTAAAATAATAATTTTTAACTATAGATATTTTAACTAGTCCACACGGGCCTTCTCAAAATTAAATCGAACATACGTGCAAATATTGTACTATATTTTGTGCTTACCATTGTGGATGCGGGTTAGATGTATGTTTAGGTTTTATCTTCCTTCGGGTATCGCAATTTCAATTATTTTTGGGAAATGTAATTAATACATTAGGCGTGTAGTTGCATCCCTCGAAGTTTTGTAATTTTTAATCTTTAATTTCCACTTTTATTTACTGCTTTATGGATGGATTTACCACTTTCAAATATACGTGAATCATGCATAATAACTCAAAAAATGAAATAAGTGCGAATATGCACAATTAAGAAATACAGTTTTCTATAAATGTAATATAATGTGATCCAATAAGAAATAAGCAACTTTTCTCGAACCCGAATCTCTGTGTCTCAATGGGCCATCCCTTGGACATTAAGCCTCCCAGGATTATAATTTCTGGAAAGAGCTAATCGAGGTGGTTACTCTACATTAAGAGACGGCGGATTCGGGTATGACCAATCTAAAAACATTTTCGCCTTCTCTATCAAACCTTTTCCGGGTCCCCTACCCGGTACTTTTTAAACACCTTGGTGGACCTCGTTTCTCATTTACCACGCACTCTCAACCCATCGCTCCGTGTCGTCCGCTCATAACCAGATTAATAATTAAAAGGATTAAGCAAAATTTTGGGATAAACTACATGGAGCATAGCAAGAGATTTTTTCTCATTTCGATTGGGCCCCATGAACATGGGTTGTTCATGGGTGGGGCCTGCACGGCTTCTCCGTGAGCGAAATTTGCTCCTGGGCCACTAGCAAGCACTAGTACTAGGCCAATGCACGCTAGCGGGTGTCAAGCCAACAAGCGCTTCCTTTGGTAACGCTTATGAGGTCATGTTGTGCAGGCTTTCTAACGACCCGTAAATCCATCTTGTGGGGTAAGGTAAGCGTGCAAGGTATCGCACAACGCGCTTAAGCAGGTTCTGGGCGCGGGTCGACTAGCATGGGTCTGGTTCTCCGCGCGCTGACTTGCATGTGGCATGGGAGAAATCCATCCCAAATTGGTTTTAAGGAGAGTTTTGAACTCTCCTCCCACTATAAATAGTGGCCTCCCTTCTCCTTTTTCCAGCACTTCAACTCAGCCTTCCTTTTGAGTTCCACATCTTTTTTTTATGAGTTTTTGCAAGATCCTCCACGAGTTTCTCCAACGTCACAAGAATTGTTTAGAAGTCTCTTTCATTTTGAAGTAAGCCTTCTCAATGAATATTTTTAGGTTGGTTTTCGAGTGGTCTAGTAACTACTATCTACCAACGGATTCTTCCTCATCGGAGGTTTTGGTAAGTGAGGATCCGTGTGGATCAATCATAGAGGCTATCATAGATTCGAGGCTAGTGCTACGAGAGTTCTATTCTAAGGGAGTGCCGCACCAAAGGAAGGTACACAACATTTGGTAATACCCTTAACTTAGATGCTAGGTTTCTTTTAATAAGTTTTATAAACATATTAGCATCTATAGAATGTTTCAACTTAGATTATATCAATCAGGGCATTCTTAGGAGATCCTTTAGGATTAATTTTAAATTTTGAAATTCCACCTTTCATCTTTGCATGTTCAATTATTGTCTTAATTAACTGCAATGACATTTTAGTTAAGATACATAATCAATCAGCCCATTATGGATGGTCGATGTTTTATCGGCCAAGCTTTTGGCACTCTCCTTGGCTAAATGGTTGCGAATGGTAAACAAACTCCCCTAGATGTGCTTGAACTTTTTAGATAGATAGACTCTGAAGAGATGCTTGAATGCTCATCAATTTCAAGAAGTGTTACCTTCTTCTTCATGATGGTAGCACTTGGCTAATTGCTGCATCCAACTCAGCATTAGTTTTGAGAGTAGGGTTTTTAGCCCTAGCAAGCTCCCTAATCTTTTCTAAGATGGATTTATCATCAGAGTCCTCTTGGACTTGAATATTATTGGTGAGGGTTGTTTTCTTGGCTGTAAAATTTACCTTCACACAACTCACATCTGTTCTTTCCTCTCGAGCATAGGGACTTTCTCAATCGAAGGGATTGAGGGGAAAGAGGATGGGTTTGAAGAAATGGTTAGTTGAGAATTGGTAGAAGGTGGAATAGGGTTAGTTTGTACATAATTTTTGGGTGAATGAGGTGGAGAAGTAATAGAGGTAGTAGTTATAGAAGGAGCTCATATAAACTTAATGGGAGAGGGAATGATTGCAGTTGTAGTTGTTGGAGGAGGTGAAGAAGCATTGGTGTTTTATTTGATGGTTAATTAAGGCAATAATTGAATAATCAAACATGTACGATGAAATTTCAAAACTTAAAATTAACCCTAAAAGATCTCCTAAGCATTATGATTGATATAATCTAACTTGAAACATTCCATAGATGATAATAGGTTTATAAAGCTTAAAAAAAGAAACCCAACATCTAAGTTAAGATCATTACCAGTTTATGCATGCCTTTCCCTTTGGTGTAGTCCTCCCTTAGAATAGTTGGAAAGCACTCCATTAACATAAGCCTCCAAACAATGATGACCTCTATGATTAGTCCACATGAACCCCACAGACCAAAACCTCACGTAGAGGAAGAACTCGTTAGTTAACAAGAGGCTGATACACCACTTGTAGACCAACCTGAAAATATAACTTTGAAGGCTCTTTCCAAAAATACAAACAAGCCTTCAAAAGAATTCTTGAGAAAGCGGAGAAACACAATGAGGATCTCGCAAAAACTTACGAAGAAAAAATGTTAAAACTCAGAACGAAAGTCTGTGCTGAAGTACGAAATAAAGGAGGAGGATGTCTCCTTTTCTAGGGAGAAGGGGAGTGACAAGATCCCCTTTTTAGCAATGTGGGGTGGGAAATCCTATCCTATAAAGTGGGTTGACCACGCAGAGATCCAAGCTCCATGGGTCAACGCTCCCCCACAGCTCACTTGCACAGGTTGTGCATTGCCGTACAAGGTAAGCCCTAACAGGCTTGCCTTGTCTCGCAAACTGGGATATGCCAGTGGGCCTGCATTGCAATGCCATACAAGGGCTTGGCAAAGCTTGCGAGCCTGCAGCCCACCAACATATGCTACCCTATCTAGAACATGCTTGTGGCCCACTAGCACACCTCCGGTGCTCATGAGGTTACTACATAGGCTCCAACCGTGAACAACACATGTGGGGCCCACTTGCAATGAGAAAAATTCAATTTTTCTCTACATAGTTGTTAGACATGATTTAGACATGATGTATGCCCTAGAGGCAATTAGAGCGATATATCTTAATTAGTTATAATGTACAAATTATTTAAGATTAATAATAATAATAATAATAAAGGCATCTTTGTTATTTATCAGTGTGTGTTTAATTTATGAATCTCATTGGTATCATATATATGTGGTATTATATATATGTGCATTGATAAGACAAATTTCGTGACTACTTCATAACGTAAAAGTGCAAAGACATAGTGGGAGCTATTAGGTGTGAGAATTGCACATACTTGTTACTACGAATAGTCTAAATATTCCTAGTCATAGTTTCATTGAGACTAGACATCAATGAAGCAGACAGACTAGCATGTGTAGACTTACTCCTTGGATTAGATCTAAGTAGCCAATCTCACGAGCTGAAGGTGCTACCTTGAGTTAACACATGAATGCATTCGGGCAATACATTAGAGACCGCCATTAGATAGTGTGAGAATGGGTCATTCTCGACTCCCGAGTCTGATGATGAAGTTGTAATTTTTCCCTTGTTAGCTTTCTACACTTTTTCCGGGTCCTTAAAAATCTCTGGAAAAAATCTTCTTTATTTCTTTGGGCCTTTCCCCTTCCTTAAAGCCCATTTAAATGCAAAAAGCCTAGCTTGTAAGTTCCATGTCATTAACGCATGTTGGTAAGTCGAGTAGTCAAGATGGGATCCATTGCTCCTAATATAAGGATATAATGGGAGATGTACCTTAGGACCTCTTGTTGAAGAGACACACTCATAAATCTCTGATCAGAGTATAAGATTGATATAACGAGTTTCTAGTCAATCTTCATACATTATGGTGAGTGGTGTTCTTTGTGAACAATTCTAATTCCAGGATAGCTATGGTTGTGACTTGAGCTGATACTTAATATGAGCTCAACAGAATGGATGGTACTTAACATGACAGAAGGAGCATATTGTAATGGTTACTATTGTAGAACCAGATCAAGTCACAAGCTCCTAACATTTCGAGTATCGGGGGATCATACTCCTTTACTAGAAATCCCAATTGATCTTCTAGAGTTATCAAGTTCCATATCAATCTTGAACACTAAGCCTAAAGGTTCCTATATGGGAAGCTAAGTTTAGGTTAACCTTTAGAAGCTATATACTTTAGGATTTTATGAGGTCACACACTTTGTGTCTTCGGACTAAGTAAAGAACTTATAGGCTGGGTCTATGCCGAGAATATTAAGGGCATCGAAATCGTTGGATAAATTATTAATTGGTTAGATCAGATTAATAATTAAAAGGATCATGGAGAATTTTTAAAAAAACTACACAGAGCATAGCAAGGGATTTTTCCCATTACGAGTGGGCATCGCAAACATAGCTTATTCGTGGGTAGGGCCTGTGCGGCTTCCTTGCGAGAAAAATTTGCTTGCGTATCACTAACATGCACTAGAACTAGCCTAGTGCATGCTAGCTGGTAGCAAGCCCGCAAGCATGGCTTGCGGGGCAAGGCAAGCCACCACACAGCTCGCATAAGTGGGTAGTGCGCGCTGGTTGGCCTGCGCGAAGTTGGAGCTCCGCATGCTAACCCCGCATGTGGGATGGGAGAAATCCTATCTAACATTGGTTTTTTAGGGGAGTTTTGAATTCCCCTCCCACTATAAATAGTGGCCTCCCTTCTCCTTTTTCCAACACTTTAGCTCACTCTTCCTTTTGAGTTCAACATCTTTTTCTTGTGAGCCTATTGCGAGATCCTCCACAAGTTTTTCTAACATCATAAGAATTCTTTAGAAGTCTCTTTTTATTTTCAAGTGAGCCTTCTTAGTTAATAATTTTGGGTTAGTCTTCAAGTGGTTTAGCAGATGCTATTTACCAACGGGTTCTTCCTCAATGGAGGTTTTTGTTGGTGAAGATCCGTGTGGATCAATCATAGAGGCTATCCTAGATTGGAGGCTAGTGTTACGGGAGTTCTGTTCTAAGGGAGCGACACACCAAAGGAAGGCACGTATCAACTGGTAATGCCCTTAACTTAGATGTTAGGTTTCTTTTAATAAGTTTTATAAACCTATTAGCATCTATAGAATTTTTCAACTTTGATTATATCAATCATGACATGCTTAGGAGATCCTTTGGGGTTAATTTTAAGTTTTTGAAATTCCCCTCCTTACAACTTTGCTTATTCAATTACTATCTTAATTAAGCAGCTTTGGTATCAAAGCCTGCCTTATGCTATGCATGATTGATGATAATATGTTGAAATTGAAATTTTTAATGAATTGATTAAAGTATGCTATGCATGACTTAGGTTTCAATTCTTGCTATAGAAAATGATGTGTTAACTAGATTAAGGTTTTGCTCAAAGTTAGTCTAGGTGATTATCATATAAATTATCAATGTTTTACCACATGTGTATGCTTTAAATTGAGGATCATTTCATACTTCACTCAATTAAAGGAAAGATATCTTTAAATCATGATTGACTGTGGCATAACGAAATGAAGTGCCCGTAGTTATTTTGGCAAGGATTGGACTTGGCTGCACATTCACTTAAGGGGGCCTCTCCAACCTAGAAATCTCCATCAATATTAGGTTCAAGTGTACCCAAGGGAGTTTTATGACTTAGTTGAATTCTAGTATGGGAATTGGTTTCTGCATATGGTTTTACAAATGTGGTTTAAGTTGTTAAATTAAAACTTATAAACATAGGTACCAAAACATAAACATGGATGACCCTATTTGTTTTGCATGCTATGTGGAGTCTTGGCATAATGAAATGATTATGATGTTCCAGTTTTGAGCATGTTTCCTTAGATTAATAATTCCAAATAGCCCAGAATTATTATTATCATAATCAAATCCATCGTATAAGACCTAGACTAGGGCAAGGCCAACTGCACCAATAAATTCTCTACAACAATATTAAGGTGGTAAGTTGTCTTCCCGCCATAAGTCATGATACGAACCTTATTAACCAATGTAAGAACATATACAACATGTTTTCCTTCAACATGTGTTTGGTCATGAGACTAGTTGGGGTTACTACCTTAATTAAAATGGGTTAGTTGTCCATGTCAATGTAGCTAATGCAAGATTGGAGACACATTTGAGTAGTCATACAATCGGGTACATACGTCTCAAGAAAGAGAACTCAAATGGATTAGCAATTGCATGGGATGCAAATGGACGGGTTCTAACCATGGTTGTCTTTTTATAGCTTGACCTACTATAGCGAGGGTCATGACAAGTGGCTATGGATGCTACCTACTAAGGAAAATTGGTTGGACTAAATTTCCCATATTTAAATAGAAGGGGAGGGGCTATTTGAATGTTGAGAAAATAGTAGGAATTATGTGTTTAATTAACGACCTTATATTAAATGCATGTATATATACTAATGTCAGAATAATTTCTATCTTATATCTAGGTTAAACAATGAATTCATACATAAACCTTCGCTCAATTCTTGATAACAAACTAGATGGTTTAAACTTTACTGATTGGTTCAGGGCGATGAGGGTAGTCCTTAGATCCAAAAGGATAGCTTATATTTTGGATGAGCCCGTTCTTGATGAACCTGAGGCATGGGAGAAGAACATAATGGATCATGAAACAGTAGCATGCATAATGCTGGCAACCATGAAATTTGAGCTTCAAAAACAACATGAGAGCATGGACATAGATATCATGATTCTCCATCTTCGTGAGCTCTTCTCAAAGCAGGCTAGATCCGTTAGATTTGATTACATCAAAACTCTTATTCAGAACAAAGAAGCAGGCTGGCACTTCAGCACCACAGCATGCTCATAAACTATTGGGTTATATAGAGAAGTTGACTCGACAGGGTTTTGTGATGGATCACAAATTGTGTGTGCATCTGATTCTTACTTCATTGAATGATATTTATTCACAATTTGTGACTAATTATTATACGAATAAGATCGATGCCACGCTACCCGAGTTAGTCAACATGTTGAAAATAGTAGAGACTAAGATTCGAAAGGATCCAAAGGATTTACTTCTGAGTGAGAAAACCAAGCCTTCCAAGGGTAGGTCTTGTTTTAGAAAGGGTCTAAGTGCAAAGAAGAAAATTGGTAAGAAGAAGAAAAGTAAGAAAAGAACTGCAAATGTCTATATTTGATGTGGCAAAGCTAGCCATTAGAAGAAGGATTGCAAGGTTTAAATTTCTGAACAAATGAAGAAGAAGCCAAGTGAGGCATCTACTTCATGTATGTTCATGATAGAGAGTTTCCCTAAAGTTCTTTATGAGTCTACATGGGTATTGAGTACTGGTTGTGGTGCCCATATCTGTACTTCTCTGCAAGGGTTGTGGAATAGTAGGAGGTTTGCGAAGAGGGAAATTAACCTAAGAGATGGAAATGGAGCATGGGTTGTTGCAATAGCTGTAGGGACAAATAGCTTTCGATTACCTAGTAGCCTAGTTTTAGTTTTGAACAATTGCTATTATATTCCTACTATCACTAAGATTATTATTTTTGTTGCATGTTTAGCAACATATGGATTTGGGATTTTATTTTCTAATAATAATTGTCAAATTCGACGTGATAATGTTCTTTATGCATGTGAAATATGTGTTGAAAGCATTAATGTTCTAAATACTAAAACTGAAATTCTAAATATGAACATTATTAAGAAATCAAGATTAGATAATGAGAAATCCTCATACTTATGGCATTGTCGTCTAGGCCATATAAATGAGAATCACTTAACTAAGTTACACAAATGTGGTGACTTGGGCCCAATGGAATGGGAATCCTATGGTGCGTGCGAACCTTATTTAAAGGGAAAGATGACCAAGAAACCTTTCAAAGGAAAGGATCAATGTGCCACTAGTATCTTGGAAATAATACATTCTGATGTATGTGGTCCAATGAGTGTTAAGACACATGAGGGTTTCGCCTACTTCATAACTTTTATCGACAATTACTCACGATATGGTTATTTATACCTAATGAGGCACAAGTCTGAAAGTTTTGAGAAATTCAAAGTGTTCAAAATTGAAGTATAGAAGAAGCTTGGGAAAAGTATCAAGACCCTTCAATCTGATCGAGGCAGTGAATACATAAGTTAAGAGTTTTAGGATTATCTAAGGGATAATGGTATTTTATCCTAGTAGATGATTCCTAAGGGATAATGGAACCCCACTCGATATGGTTCGGTCCATGATGAGCTAAGAAAAACTCAATAGATCCTTTTGGGAGAATGAACTTGAGAGCACAATTTATATTCTAAATAGAATGCCCTCAAAATTAGTTTATCAACACCATACGAATTATGGTATGGTAAGAAACCAGATCTTTCTCACTTGAAAATTTGGGGATGTCCTACTTATGTAAAGAGGACAAGTTCAGATAAGCTAGGTGTTAAGTCTGGTAGGTGTTTGTTTGTAAGTTACCCTAAGGAGACTATGGCTTATACCTTTTACGATCCTAAGGAATAAAAGGTACTTGTTTCTAGAAATGATCAATTCTGTACGAAGGAGCATATACTTGTTAAAGCTAGTGGAAGCATTCTTGAGTTGGGTACTCAAGAAGATCAAATAGACATTTAACTGATTGTTCCTACACCTTACACTAGAAAGTGTAAGCATGGAACAACCTATTATAACATTGACATTGCGTTGGTCAGGTCAGGCTCCAATCGCTCCCAAGCGATAAGGTTTTCTCATAATTGATGATAAACATATCTTTATTATGGAAGATGATGAACCCAAGACTTACAAGGAGGTAATGGAAGGCTTAGAGTCTTATAAATGTTTTACAGCCATGAGGTCACAGATGGAATCCATGTAAGAAAACCAAGTTTGGAGCTTGGTTGATTCTCCAAGCGGGATTAAGCCCATAGGATGCAGAAGGTTTTTTAGATGAAAACTTACATGGATGGTAATATAATTACCTGTAAGGTAAGGCTAGTTGCAAAAGGTTACGATCAAAAGGAAGGCATTGACTATGATGAAACCTTTGCACTAGTAGCCATGTTGAAGTCTATCAGAATACTCATTACCGTCACTACTCTTATCAATTATGAGATCTGGTAGATGAATGTGAAAATAGAGTTCCTTAACAGGAACTTGGATAGGGATTTATATATTACACAACCCGAAGGTTTCTCATCCTAGGATTAGCTTGAAGGTATGCAAGTTGCAAAGGTCCAGTTATGGACTTAAGCAAGCATCAAGGAGTTAGAATATTAGGTCTGATGAGATAATCTGAGAAATTGGTTTTGTGTCAAATGCTAATGAGCCCTGTGTATATAAGAAGGCTGGTCAAAGCGCGATCGATGATATATTACTAGTAGGAAAAAATCCCTTAGTTCCCTATAATTTCCTTGTATTATATATCGATGACATATTACTGATAGGAATGATGTTCCTTTTCCTCAAATAGTGAAGTCATGGTTGTTGAAATTCTCCATGAAAGACCTTGGGTATAAAGATCTACCGAGATAGATCTAGAAGGATGCTAGGTCTTTCTTAAAGAACATACAAAGATAAGGTTTTGGCTAGATTTAAACTTAAGTAGTCAAGAAAGGGTTATCTCCCAATGTATCACGGAATTAACCTTTCTAAATCTATGTGTCCGAGATCACAAGAGGAGAGACTGCGCGTGAATGGAATACCCTATACTTCAACAATAAGATCCATTATGGATGTTATAGTATGCACTTGGCCTAACTTCTCACATGTGTTGAGCATCACGAGCGGATTTCGATATGATCTAGATGAGAAGAACTATGTGGCTGTTAAAGATATACTTAAGTACTTACATAGGATTAAGGATATGTTTTTAGTTTATAGAAAAGGTAATCTTTCTGTGAAGGGATACACTGACATGATTTTTCATTCTGACAGGGATGATAACAAGTCCTAGTCTACATATGTGTTTATGTTAAATGAAGGGGCATTTGTTTAGAAACGTTTCAAAAAGGATACAACTACCAATTTAACCACTGAATTTGAGTATATAGCTACTTTGGAAGTATCTAAGCAAGCTATCTGGTTAAAGGGATTTATTGGTGATCTCGGTGTGGTGTCCAGTATTGTAGATCTAATAGTGGTATATTATGATAACAATGGGTCTATTGGTCAGGCAAAGGAACCACGGTCTCATTAGAGAAATGGACATGTACTTAGAAACTACCATCTCATGCAGAAGATAATAGCTAGAAAGCATATAAGCCTAGAATACATCCCAACGAATTAGAATCTATCAGATGGGCTAACAAAGCTATTGACTTAGGTTAAGCATGACCAATATGTTAACGATTATAGCATGTAACACATGGGAAATTGGCTCCAGTTCAAGTTGGAGATTGTTAGACAAGATGTATGACCTAGAGGCAATTAGGGAGATATATCTTAATTAGTTATAATGTATAAATTGTTTTAGATTATTATTATTATTAATAAAGGCATCATTGTTATTTATCAGTTTTTATTTGATTTATGTATCTCGCTGGTATCATATATATGTGATATTATATATATACGCATTGATAAGATAAAGTTCGTGACTACTTCATTGCGTAAAAGTGCAAGGACATTGTGGGACCTATGTGGTGTGAGAACTACATAAATGTGTTACTATGAATAGTCTAAATATCACATGTCATAGTTTCAGTAAGACTGGAAATCAATATAGCAGATAGACTAGCATGTGTAGTCTTACTCATTGGATTAGATCCAAGTAGCTGATATCATGAGCTGAAGGTGGTACCTTGAGTTAACACATAAATGTATTTGGGTAATACATTGGAGACTGCTAAAAGATAAACACTCAGAAATAACTATATCCATGTATTTGTGTCATGTCTTATTTCAATAGCAGTACAAGTATCCTCAAGCCTGAGATACTAGTTACCTTGTGTAGGGTTGCTATGCTTTGGGCCATACTTATTCATACCTTAGTGATCAAGATGATACAGGTGATTATGGGTAAAGTGATGATCACATGTTAGTAAGCCGAGTAATCAAGATAGAATCCTTCGCTACTAATATATTGATATAATGGGAGATGTACTTAGGGCCTCTTATTGAAGAGACACACACAAAAACCTTTTATCAGAGAATAAGATTGATAGAATGGGTTTTAATCAATCTTGATACATTATGGAGAGTGGTGTTCTTCATGAACAAGTAATTCCCAGATAGCTATAGTTGTCACACGAGTTGACACTTAATCCAAGCTTAATAAACTAGATGGTACTTAACCTGATGGAAGGAGTGTACTGTATTAGTTACTATTGCAGAACTAGATCATGTCACAAGTGCATGACGTTCTGAGTATCAGTGGATTATATGCATTTGCTAGAAATCCCATTTGATCATTTATAGTTATCAGGTTCCATATAGGTCTGGAACACCAAGCCTAAAGGTTCGCAGATGGGAAGCCAAGTTTAGGTTAACCTTTAGCGTCTCTATACTTGAGGTCACACACTTTGGTTCTTTACCAGACTAAGTAAAGAACTTATAGACTTGGTCAATGCCGATAATATCAATGGTGTTGAAATCATTGGATAAATAATTAATTGGTTGTACCCAATTAATAATTAAAAGGTGCATTGGTCTTTGTAGCCTTAATGCTTTTTGCTGGATTAAGGAGAATTTAGGGAAGCAAGGGATTTTTTCCCATTGCGAGTGTCCCCTGCAAACAAGGGTTGTTTGTAGGTGTGGCTTGCGCGGCTGCCTAGAGAGCAAAATTTGCTCGCAGGCCGCTAGCATGCAATGACATTGGCCTAGTGTATGCTAGTGGGTAGCACGCTTGTAAGCTAGCTTGAGGGGCAACGCAAGCCCATTAGGGCTTGCCTTAGAAGCCGTCGCGTAGCCCGCATGTGGGTCGGCCCATGCAGGGCTAGAGCTCCGTGCGCTAGCCTGCTTATGGGGATGGAAGAAATCCCATTTCACATTAGTTTTTGAGGGGAGTTTTGAACCCCCCTCCTACTATAAATAGTGGCATCCGTTCTCCTTCTTCCAACACTTCAGATTAGCCTTCATTCTGAGTTCAACATATTATTCTTGTTAGCTTTTCGTGAGATCCTCCATGAATTTCTCAAACATCACAAGAATTCTTTAGAAGACTCTTTCTATTTTGAAGGAAGCCTTCTTAGTTAATATTTTCAGGTTGGTCTTCGAGTAGTCTAGCAGCTGTTGTCTACCAATGGGTTCTTCCTCAATGGAGGTTTTGGTCGGTGAAGATCTGTATGGATCAATCATAGAGGCTGTCCTAGATTGGATGCTAGTGTTACAGGAGTTCTATTCTAAGGGAGAGCTTAACCAAAGGAAGGCAAGCATTAACTTATATTACCCTTTACTTAGATGCTAGGTTTCTTTTAATAAGTTTTATAAACCTATTAACATTTATGGAACGTTTCAACTTAGATTATATCAATCATGGCATGCTTAGAAGGTCCTTTAGGGTTGATTTTATGTTTTTGATATTCCGTCTTGCAACTTTCCACGTTTAATTACTTTATTAATTAACCAGCAACAATTTTATTTCTCCATTAAAAAATTCCTTTTATTATTATTTGGTTTAACCAATTAATATTCATCCAACGAGTTTAACTTTCCCTTATATTTTCGGCATAATTTAGTTTATAAGTTCTTTACTTTGTCCGGTAAAGACCCAAAGTGTGACCTCATAGGATCCCAAAGTATAGAGCCGCTAGAGGTTAACCTAAACTTAGCTTTCCATCTAGGAACCTTTAGGCTCAATCTTTCAGACCGATATGGAACCCGATAACTCTAGTCAATCAATGGGCTTTCTTGCAAAGGCATATGATCCTCCGATACTAGGAATGTCACATGCTTGTGACTTGATTTTATTCTGCGATAGTAAAAAGTATAATACACTCCTTACATTAGGTTAAGTACCATCCAATTTATTGAGCTTGTATTAAGTGTTAGCTCATGTAGTAGCCGTAGCTATCTTGGAATTAGACTTATTCATAAAGAATACCACTCACCATAATGTATCAAGATTAATTAGAAACCTGTTCTACCAATCTTATACTCTTATCGGAGGTTTATGAATGTGTCACTTCAATAGGAGGCCTTAAGGTACAATTCTCATTATATCACTATATCATGAGTGATAGATTTTATCTTGACTACTTGGCTTACCAACGAGTGATAAATCACTATACCCATAATCACCCATGTCATCTTGATCACCAGGGTATGAATAAGTATGACCTAAAGTATAACAACTCCCACTAAAGGTCTGAGGATACTTGTGCTGCTACTTCAATAAGACATGACACCAACACATGGATATAATAATTTCCAAGTGTCTATCTTATAGCAATCTCCAATGTATTACCAGAATACATTCATGTATTAACTCAAGGAACCACCTTCAACTCATGAGATCGGTTTCTTGGATTAAATCCAAGGAGTAAGCATACACATTCTAGTATGTCTGCTTTTGTCTATTCTTCATGAGACAATGACTAGGAATATTTAGACTATTCATAGTAACATGTATGTGCAGTTTTCACATCACATAGCTCCCACTATGTCCTCGTACTTTCAGGTTATGAAATAGTCATGGACTTTGTCTTATCAATGAATATATACATATACATAAATACATATAAATAATATCAACGAGATACACAATTTAGAACAATTATTGTTAAATAACAAAGATTCCTTACTATTAATAACGACAACCTAAAACTTTTTGTACTTTATAAACTAATATAGAATATTGCCCAAATTGCCTATAGGGCATACATCATGTCTAACATTATTAGGGAGAACTTGGTTGAGAAATATATGGAGTAGGTGTAGGTGAAGGTTTTGGGGTTGGATTTTTAAAAGCATGTGGGGGTGGTTGTTTGATCCAATGATGGATCAGCCTCAGGCAACTTAGCTTGCTAAGCGAGAAGGGGTGATTTTGTAAATTCATCAGTAGGTGCTGATTCCTCAAACACCTCTTGTCTTATGTCTTCAATATATATCACTCACTAAAAGTTGTAGTGCTCTCCTAAGCCTAGTAGAGCACTCCTCTTCTTTAGTACATCCTTGAGTTTCTTCTCAACTTGCTGAACTTCTATAGCAACATCAAGGTTTATGGTGTCTTACTTTCTCTTTCTCTTTCTCTTTCTTAACTCCTCTAAGATTTCAGAATTAGTCATATTCTGCACCTTCTCCACAGACTCAAGAATTGGAGAAGGCAAGCTAGATTTGGTAGCCTTGTCTTCCTCTACAACTTTTTTGGCTCCAATCTCAGCTTTGCTCTCTACTTTGGTCTTTAACTTCAACTTCTTCTGAGGTTGATATATGGCAGGTGTGAGCATATGACATTTTTGGATCCGCATGGTTGGTGCGAAGCACTAGCCCTATGAAATGGGACGTGGGGTTTTTATGAAATAATAAAATGAGAAAATAAAAGTTTTGTAAAGACTCAAGGCCTAAACCTCTCGCCTACGTTGTTATGGAGTCATCACCCAGATCAGCTCTTCCGGGAAATTCGGCATAGCCTAAATCTATTAAGCCTAAATCCCACTATAGTAAAGAGATTTGGGTTCAGATGAGTTACCAACTTCATCGTTATTTTAGTTTTAATTACATGCATGTCACAACCTTTAAGAAATTTCAAATTATTTCTAGTCTTTTTTTATTATGTTAGAGTTAATCACACACATACGGAAAGAATTAAATAAAGCGGTAAACAAATAAAAGAAAGTGATAAATAAAGTAAATACGAGGATTCTAACATAAAGAGGTAGGGTAAATATTAATACAAATCATGGGGTAATATACAAATGGTTCTAAATACAAATGATCTACAAATACATTTTATTTACAATTGCGATACCTGAATGAAAGAAAAACTCTAAGATACATCTAACCTAAACTACTTGCATCCATAAAGATTAGCATGAGGTATATCACGACATCATGGCATAGTTAGTTAACCAAATAAGATGCAATTGGTAGCATAAGTTTAATTAGGGTGAATCATGTTCTACTGGATTTAAAAGAGGGGAATTCGGGTTCTCCTCATGCTTTTATTGAAATATTATTGGTTTTAGACTCAATTTACCAAATTTTATTGTTTAGAATTAAACATGGCATAAATGGGGTCTATTGTCAGGGAAAAATGGATTTCCCATTATGTAGGGCCTAAAATCGTGACAAATAATGAGAAAATAAACGAACTAGGCCAAAAATATAAAAATGATAGAAAATAAAGTACAAAATCTCCCTAAGACTCTCCACAAGCTCAAAATCTTACCCCTCCAACATGAATCCATAAGTTTTGTGGTAAAAAACGCCGAATAACTAGATCTCGAAGTCTTTTTGTAGTCAATTTTGTTGGAAAAGATAAAAAAGTAGGTTTTTTGTGAGGGGAAAAGGAAACCCAAGAGTTAGATTTTTTTGTGAGGGGAAAAGGAAACCTAAGAGTTAGATTTTTTGTTTCTAACTCAAACTTGAAAAAGAAATGGTAGTTTTCGGAGAAAAGGCATAAATAAAAGGATGTAGAGATTTTCCTATCTTTTTGTCAAAAATCTAAAAATTTCTCTCTTTATAATTCTCTCTCTAAAAAGTTTCTCAAAGAGGTTAAAGTCCCACTCCTAAAAAGTCTAATTTTTAGACTTATATAGTGGTTGGTAAGAATCGTAAATAATTAAAGGGTAAAATGTATTTTTGAGAAAAGAAAAATCAAAAAAAGGGTAAAAAGGGTAAACAAATTTGAATTGGGGAACAAGTCAGTCAAGACAATCTAAATAGTCGGGACCTGTCCAATCCGTTGGGTCTGGTCCCGACTGACCGGGACCAACCCAACTGGGTGAGCTAGTATCAACCTAATTTGGGTCGATACTGGTCCCCCGAAGGTGCTGGTCTCCTCCCTATGCAGGCTTGCTCCAACATTGACACTGACCCCAAGAGGATCGGTATAGGGCCAGACTAGGTCAGTTCGAAAAAATAGACCGGTTTGGGCTGGTTTAATCGGGACGGAAGCCTTTTTTATGGTTTTTTCATAATTTTTAATTTATTGATACTTTTTTTAAGATTTTCTATGGTTTTTGGTTGATATTGGATTTGTTTTGAATAGTTTTGGCTTTTAAAAGATCGAAAGATCTCTTCCGAATATCTCATAGCCTCAAAGTGGATCACTAGAATAAAAGAGACAAGTGAAAAAATATTTCTCATCGTCGCTTTGCAAGAGGGACCAAGAGTCCCATGCTCACAGGCTGCCCCTCGTTTAGTCACTACTAACATAAGTCAAAATGGCTACATAAAAAGAGCAATGGATATAAATCTTACCCAGGATAACATGATTTTAATGAAGTTATTTCAAAACACAAAAGACTGTCGTGCTCCTTGGAACCTTGACAAGGTTTACTTCAAGGATTAATGTGCCAAGTCATCTTCCCGAGGTGGTGCTTGAGTTACCTTTCAATATTGATGTTCCTAGCTTATGAGGTAAACTTCCAAATGTACCCAATTTCCTTCTAGAGCTTGCTTGAGTTACTTTTAAGGATTAATGTTCTTAGATGACAAGGTTAGCTTCTAGGATTAATATACCTAGTCGCCTTCCTGAGGTGTTGCTTGAGTTACTTTCCAAGATTAATGTTCCTAGATGATGAGGTTGACTTCTAGGATTAATGTACCCAGTTGCCTTCTCGAGGTGATACTTGAGTTTCTTTCCAGGATATTATGCCCAGCTGACGAGGTTGACTTCGAGGATTTTGTACCAAGTTATCTTCCCGAGGTGATGATTGTTGGTTTCCAGGATTTTATACCTAGTTAATGAGGTTGACTTCTAGGATTTTATACCTAGTTGTCTTCCCAAGATTGTTTGATTGACTTAGACATTAAGTACCAATGTTATCCTCACAACTTGGAAGGCTGCCATGATCTTTGAAAATCTCAGACATGGTGGTTTCCAATCTTAGGAAATTCACATGGAAATAAAGGGTGCATAAGTTTACCTCAAAACATGGAATTTTCCTGCGCTCTTTAGAAACCCAACATGGAGTTTTCTCGTTTTTTGGGATCTCTTGGAAATTATGAGCTGAAGTTGACCTCAGAACATGGAATTTTCCTGTACTCTTTGGAACCCCAACATGGAGCTTTCTCAATTTTTAGGATGTCCACGAAATGATGAGTGCTCAAGTTAACCTCAGAACATGGAATTTTCCCTTGTTGTTTGGAACCCCAACATCGAGCTTTCTCGATTTTTGAGACCTCCTAGAAATAGACTAATTTGGTTTGGAAACCTAAAAATGCAATAGAGTTGTTTTTGGAGTTAGTAGTGCCACTAAGCAAATTTTAACTCCTTGATTGACATTTTACCCCTTCAATCAAGAGTTAAAAAGAACTAAAAATTAATATAGTTAAAGAAATTCAGCTTGTTCCAAAAATTTGCAGAGGCGCCTTTGAAAAGGTTGAATTTACCCCTTGTGAGGATCTAGCTTTGAGTGCTATGGAGATACAGTTCACATGGAGTTGCAACTTCTGGGGAGAAAAGATTTGGTGTAATATTGAGTGAATGAAGTCATATATGGTAATTGGTAGATAAAATAAATTTGATTTCATTAGAAACGGGTGTGTGAGGCTTTGATTTCCCAAAATGTGGTTTAGAATAATGATGTCATTTTAATTTCCAAAATGTGATTTGGAAAAATGAATTGATTTTGATTCCCAAAATGTAGCTAGGAAAAATCTACATGTAAGAAAAAATGATTATGAAGTTAGTATTGTGTGAAGGCATGTTTTGACTCCTTGATTGACTTTGCGGAAGCAAAATATTTTGTCCCTTTAATCAAGAGTTAAAACATGAGCAAATTTGGTTAAGTGAGAGAATTCAACCTTGTCCGAAATATTTGTCGAGGTAGAACCGCCCCTCGATTGAATTACTAATTTCTAAAATGTGACGCAGTAAGATAGTGGCACGTCTAAATAAAGTCATAACAAGATAATAACACAAAAAGGATGGAGTCACGGTAAAATAATGGCGATAAGATCTTAAAAAATTGTTCACACATATATGTGCATGTGAATGAACTAATTTAAATGCTCAAATGTATGTTGTTTAATTGGCTAGTCAATTGTTTGCATTAATGCTTGTATAAGTATATGACTATGCATGAAGATGTGATGTTTCTTTGGTTCCTTAAGCTTGATTAACTGATTCCCTTGTGGTGACTAGGAAATCTTCAATGGTTGTTGTGGGACTCCTTTAGATTGGTTGATAGGGATAGACTTGGGCCCAAGTTGAAGTTTGATTTGAGGTGGGACCGAAGCCTAATTTGAAGCTTGAATCTAGCCTTGAGTAGATTTGGATGAGTTGTCAAACTTTTGATGCATAGATTCCTCTTGAGTATGCCATCGATGACACTAACATTGGTCACTTGATCCGTTACTCATCGAGCCTCGAAGCTTGCGAGTTGCTCCCATTGTGACAATCCTTGTTACGAAGGAAATTTAACGATATTCACCCTTTACCCTCGGGATATATAATTGATGTCCTTTGGAAAGATGGGATGAATTAAATACTTTATATTTTTTTGTTCTTTTTTTTCTAATTTTTGCATAGACTGCCCTCGTAGGTTTTCAATCTATCGAATAGTGTCTCAACTTTTTCCTAGACCGCCCTTTCAGGTTTACAATCTAGTAGACCCATTTTCTTCTTTTGTTTCATTTTTATTTTTTATGCAAATGTGTTACTTGCGTTGATTCTGAAAACAGCACACTTGTATCTAGTTATGAATATACACGTAATGATTCAACAAAAAAATGACATATCCATGAATGAAAATAAGAAGGGTACAAAAGTATCCAATGATTTAACCCCTGTTGTCAACCCGCTCTTTCAAGTTTTTAAGTTGATAGCTGATTATTTTCTCTAGTAGTCCTAATTTTTACCCAAAGCACACTTTTCAGGTTTTCAATTTGATGGACTATTTTTCAAGAGAATACCATAATTTTTGCTCAACTGTGTGAAGAGAGACAATTGATGGGCTTGCTACATAATATATTTTTTTTATCATAAGTGTTGCTTTTCACAATTTAGTTCTTTTCTAAAAATTAACCTGAAGGATCTCCTATGCATTCCATGATTGATATAATCTAAGTTAAAAAGTTCCATAGATGCTGATAGGTTTATAAAAATTATAAAGGAAACCTATCTTCTATGTTTAGAATAGTACTAGCTGATGTGTGCTTCTCTTTATCTTTTGGATGCAAAGTTCTCTTAGAGCAATTTGGCAGAACTTCGTTACCACAAGCCTCCAAATTAGGATACCCTCTATGATTGATCCACATGGATCTTCATAGACCAAAATCTCATTGAGGTAGAACTAGTTAGTAGATAGCAGCTACTAGACCACTCGAAGACCAACAAGATAATATAAACTAAGAAGGCTCACTTCAAATAGAAAGAGCATTCTAAAGAATTCATCACTTCTTGGAGAAACTCATGGAGGATCTCGCACAACTCACGAAGAAAGAGATGCTAAACTGAGAGAGAAAGGCTGAGCTAAAGTGTGGAATAAAAGAGAATGGGAGGCCTATTTATAGGGAAAGGGGGATTGTTAGACTCCCCCTTAAATTCAATGTGGGATGGGAATATTCCCATCCCACAAGCATGTTAGCCGTGCGGGTTACTTGGGGGATTGTTAGACTCCCCCTAAAATTCCTAACCCCGTAGCTCTCTTTCACAAGGCAAGCCCTAGCGGGCAGCCAGGTGGTACAAGCATGGGCTTGCGAGCCTTCCCGCAAACCCATGCTTGTGGGCTCGCTCACCGGGCAAGCGTTACCATAGGCATCGCTTGAGAGTTTGTAGCACCTGAGCTTTTCTACTCACGGGGTAGCCCCACTGGCCCAGCTCCAAACATCCTGTGTTTGTATGGGGCCCACTCACGGGGTAGCACACTGGCCCAGATGAAATGGGCTTCTAGCAAAGGCGTATGATCCCCCGATACTTGGAACGTCATTTGCTTGTGACTTGATCAAGTTATGCAATATTAACCATTACAATGCACTCCTTCTATCAGGTTAAGTACCATCTAGTTTATTGAGCTTGGATTAAGTGTTAGCTCATGTAATAGCCGTAGCTATTCTAGAATTAGACTTATTGGCGAAGAACACCACTCTCCATTATGTATAAATATTAACTAGAATTCCGTTTTATCAATCTTATTCTATGATAAGAGGTTTATGAGTGTGTCGCTTCAACAAGGGGCCCTAAGGTACATCTCCCATTATATCACTATATCAAGAGCGATGGATCCCATCTTGACTACTCAACTTACCAACATATGATCATCACTATACCCATAATCACCCATATCATCTTGATCGCCATGGTGTGAATAAGTATGACCTTCAAAGTATAGCAACTCCTACATAAGGTAACCAGTATCTCAAGTATGAGGATACTTGTACTGTAACTGCAATAAGACATGACACTAACACATGGATATCATTATTTCCAATTGTCTATTAAGCTATCTCCAATGTATTACTCGAGTACATTCATGTGTTAACTCAAGGTACCACCTTCAACTTGTGAGATAGGCTACTTTGATCTAATCCAAGGAGTAAGCCTACACATGCTAGTCTATCCATTCCATTGATGTCTAGTCTCAATGAAACTATGACTTGGGATATTTAGACTATTCATAGTAGCACGTATGTGCAGTTCTCACATCACATAGCTCCCACTATATCCTCACACTTTTATGCTACGAAGTAGTCATGGACTTTGTCTTATCAATGCACATATATATAATACTACACATATATGATACTAGGGACATACATAAATAAGTAAAAACACTTATAATCAACAAAGATGCCTTAATTATTATAAATATTAATCGAAATTGTTTTTACATTATAACTAATTGAGACATATCGCCCTAATTGCCTCTAGGGCATACATCTTTTATAACACATCAGTCATATTCAACTACTCAAATCTATTCTTCTCCTAATCCGACTCTTTCAATCTCATTTCCATGGGTACCCTTAAGGATCTTACCTTAGTTTCCACTAGAAGAACCGCTTTCATACCGTAGACTAAGGAAAATGGAGTTTTGTTTGTTGGAGTGTGCACACTAGTTTTATACCCCCAAAGCGTGAATGAAAGCTTATCTTACTAATCACGATAAGTTACCACCATCTTGGACAAAATTTTCTTGATAGACTTGTTCGCTGCTTCCACTACCTCGTTAGCTGGAGGTCTATAAGGAGAAGAGTGACGATGCTATATTTTTCAGTCAGATCGATAGTTTCCCTTTGGAACTAAACCCCATTATTAGATACAATGTGGTGAGGCATCCCGTAGCATGCAAATATATGCTTTTCGATGAACTTGGCCATCTTCTTGGTGTTGTGTTGGTGAAAGACTCAGCCTCTACCCACTTAGAGAAGTAGTCGACCACCACAATGATGTACTGATGCCCATTAGTTTAAGAGGGTTGGATCTCACCAATAATATTAATCCCCCGTGTCAAGAATGGCTAGGGAGTTGAAAGATTGTGGAGATTCGAAGGAGGAAAATGACTAATGTCCCTGTATATCTAACATTCATGGAACTTCTTCACCTTAGAGATGAAATCGGCTATCATGGTAGTAAAAAAATAGCATTACCGTTGAATTTTCTTTGCTAGGGCTGAACAATTCATGTGAGCAATGCAGGCTCCTCCATGAATATGATTCATGACCAGAGAAGCTTCCTTTTCTAAAATACAACACATAAGTAAGTCATCGTTGGTGTGGTTAAAGAGATCATCTCCCACAATTCTAAATTGAGTAGCTAGCCGACGTAGAGATAACCTTTCTGAGTCTGTTACTCCTGAAGGGAATTCCCCATCTTGAATCAATCGGACTATGTCCCGATATAAAAATTTTTCATCATGTTGATAGTGGGCGAGATGGCGCAGTAATAGAATGGCACTTTAGATGATTCAAGAACCACAAGGATGATGGGTTGGTTTAGGGTCCTTCCCACATACAGGCCAAAGTAGCTAGGGAATCTGCCAACTAATTCTCATCCCTAGGAACATGCTAAAGCAGACAATTCTTGAAGTTCATGGCCAATTCTCATATTGCATTTAGATAAGGCCAAAGTGACTCCTCCTTGATTTCCCAATTGCTAATGACTTGTTGAATGACTAGGATAGAATCATCAATGATAGTGAATTCTGTTATGTTGACATTTTTCAAAGCTTGCATACCGAAGGAGAATGCCTCATGTTTCGCCCCATTATTGGTGATGGGAAATTCAAGGCACTTAGAGAGTGGGATGACTTCATTCTGTGATGTTACTTGGACCACCTCGAGACCTGCCCCTCGAAGATTCATATCTCTGTCAAAGATTATCTTCCACTATTCATTTAAGGACCCTACGACCGCTAGCTGCTCATTAAAAATTCCAAGTTCTCCACATAGTCACAATCAAGGGCTTGGTTTGTGAGGAATTCACTTACTGCCCAACTCCTAATAACCTTCTTTGTGACATACTCAATATCAAACTCAGATAGGAGAAGTAACCAACGAGAGAGCTTACCGGCTAGAATCTGGGATTGGCACAGATATTTCATTTGATTGATCTTAGCCACTACTTAGTTTTTATAAGATTGAAAATAGTGCCCAAGCTTCTTAGTGAGCTAAACCATTATCGCACAAGTCTTCTCAACCACCGTGTATCAGCTTTCACACTCAAGAAGCTTCTTGATCATGTAATACACTACATGCTCGTGGTTATCTTTTTGCTATTGGACAAGCATTGCCCCTATTGAGCATTATTTGATAGCCATATATAGAATGAGAGGCTTTTCAGGAGTTGGCACCTTCAGAATTGGTGGATTAATTAAATAAGTTTTTATTCTGTCAAAGGCTAACTATCACTATTCATTCTAGATGATTGGTTGTTGATTTCTCAAAAGTTTGAATATTGGCTAGCAAATGGTAGTTAATCGGGCTATAAAGCAACTAACATACTGAAGGTAACCAAGAAGTGATCGCACTTCCTTCTCTACCCTAGGAGCCGGCATGTCGCGGATAGCCTTTATCTTATTTGAATCTATCTCAATCCCCCTCAGACTCATAATGTGCGCTACTAGCTTACCGGATATCACACCAAAGACACTCTTCTTCTTGTTGACACACAGATTATACTTCTATATTCTAGTGAGGAAGCGTTTTAGCATTTCAGGATGCTCTTCTCTAGTTGCGGATTAGACTTCGACCTCCTTGTGAATCATATCATGGAGAAAAGCTATCACAGCTAGATAGTCACTATTTTTAAAACCAAATGGCCTGACTTTATAGCACTGACACCTCATTTAGTTATGAAAGTAGTTCTGAATTTGTCCACAATATCCATGAGAATTTGGTTATAGCCTGAAAACCAATCCATGAAGGAGTACATTGTGGCCCTTGCAACACTATCCACCAATACATCAATTGTTGGTTAATTAAGATAGTAATTGAAGATACAAACTTGCAAGGTGGAATTTTAAAACTTAAAATTAACCCTAAAGGATCTCTTAAGCATGCCATGATTGATATAATCTAAGTTAAAACATTCCATAGATGCTTATAGGTTTATAAAACTTAATAAAGGAAATCTAGCATTTAAGATGAGTGCCTTCCCTTGGTGCTGCTTTCCCTTAGAGTAATTTGGAAGCACTTCGTTAGCACAAGATTCCAAACTAGGACATCCTCTACGATTGATCTGCATGGATGTTAACCAACCAAAACCTTCCATTGAGGAAGAACTCATTGGTAGACAGCAGCTTCTAGACCACTCGAAGACAATCTCAAAAATAATACTAAGGAGGCTCTCTTAAAAATTAAATAAGCCTTTAAAAGAATTCTTGCAATGTCGGAGAAACTAGTGGAGGCTCTAAAAAAACTCGCGAAGAAAAGATGCCAAAACTCAAAAGGAAGGCTGAGCTAAAGTATTTTGAAAAGAAGAATGGGGCCAGAATTTATAGTGGGAGGGGAGTTGAAAACTCCCCTCAATTAGAAATGTGGGATCGAATTTTCCCATCCCACAAATAGGATAACTACGCGGAGCTCCATGCTCTGCAAGTAAACCTGCCACACAGTGCGCTTGCATAGGTTGTGCGCAGCCTCCACAAGGCAAGCTTGTGTACCAAAAGCTAGGCTTGTGGGCTACTAGTGGGCTTACACATCAAGCCTGCGCAATCACTACAAAGGTAACTCTTGCGAGCCTGCTGCCCGCTAGCATGTGTTGGTCTAGTGCCAGCGCATGCTAGTGGCCCATGAGAAAATTTTGCTTGCATGGCCACTGCATAGGATAAACCCATGAACAACCCATGTTTGCGGGGCCCACTTGCAATGGGGAAAATCCCTTGCTGCGCTCCATGCAATTTTTTTTCCAAAATTTTCCTTTAATCCTTTTAATTTTTATATGGTCCTACAGATTAATAATTTATTCAACAATTTTGACATCTTTAATATTCTCAGTATAGATCCAATCTATAAGTTCTTGACATAGCTTGGTAAAGATCCAATCTATAAGGTACATCTCCCATTAAATCACTATATCAGGAGGAATGGATCCCATCTTGACTACTTAGCTTACAAACGATTGATCATCACTATACCCGTAATCACCCCGTATCATCCTGATAGCTAGGGCATGAATAAGTATGGCCCAAAATATGAAAACTCATACACAAGGTAATCGATATCTGAGGTTTTAGGATACTTGTACTACTATTGCAATAAGATATGACACCAACATATGGATATAGTAATTTCTGAGTGTCTATCTTATAGCGGTCTCTAATGTATTACCTGAATACATTTATGTGTTTAGTCAAGGTACCACCTTCAACTCGTGAGATCAGTTGCTTGGATCTAATCCAAGGAGTAAGCCTACACATTCTAGTTTGTCCGCTTCATTGATGTCCAGTCTTAATGAAACTACGACTAGGGATATTTAGACTATTCATAGTAACACATGTGTCCAGTTCTCACACCACATAGCTCCCACTATGTCCTCTCACTTACACACTATGAAGTAATAAAGTACTTTGTCTTAGTAACACATATGTATGATACTAGCGAGATACATGAATTAAATAAACATTGATAAATAAGAAAGATGCCTTTATTATTATAAATAATAATATGTAAACCTTTTGTACATTATAACTAATTAAGATATATTATCCTAATTGCCTCTAGGGCACACATAATGTCTAACATCAATATGGGGTAACGAGAAGTCCTCATTTGGTGATACTTTATTCAAATCCCTAAAGTCTATGTAAACCCTCACTTTCCCATCCTTCTTAGTCACGGGGATGATGTTCCCAAGCCATGTTAGATACTTGACAACTTCAAGGTACTTAGACTCTAGTTGATTTGCTACTTCCCCCTTAACTTTATCAACAGATTCTAGACGTAGTCGATGCAATATCTACTTTACTGGCCTGAACTTTGGATCGGTTAGAATACAATGCTCGGTGATCTCTCTATCTACACTAGGCAAGTCTTCATAGGACCAGGCAAAAGTGCTCACGTGACACCTAAGCACATTTTCAATCTCTCTTTTTTCAATATGGTTAAAATCATTGGATATAGTTACCATCTTAGGTGATTCTGTAGTACCCAAATTAATTTCATGTAAAGAGACATCGTGAATACTAAATAAATTATGAGTGGATTCAAATTAATGCATGGTGCCATTAGGCAGAACATCAATAAAAAAGTATAGTTCTTACTTTCATTTCATTGAAGGCCTCAAAGGTTGAGTTGTTTACATCATAAATACTTGAAATATTAAAGATTATATCATCATCGGATTCATCCTCCATAGGTGGAGGGTATTGATTGATTACTTCCTCATGAGTAGCCTTTGGATCCACACTTATGTTAGACTTAGCAATAGCGGTAGCTGGATATGAAGAGAGATCATCCTTGGACCAGCAACAGTAAGCGGCACCTCTTTGATTGCAGCAATGATAAGAGCAATAAGAATTGAGGGAGCTTGATGAAAAGAGAAGGGAGTAGTGAGTAAAGCTGCTGATGCATTAATGGTAGGAGAAGTAGCAAAAATAGCAAGCATATATATAGTAGCAGGGTGAGCAGCAGGCATACGGGTTGGGGAGGAGCCTCCTTATAAGGAGTAGTAAGAGTGGATGAGTGAGTAACTGCAGGAGGAGGGTATCCCTTACTAGAATCAATGGTTAGTTAATCATTATACCCTCTAAATCAAGTGCTAAATTAATCTCCCAAATTTGGCTCAACCTCCTACTTCCCTTCTTAGAATCTTTAGTACTGGCCTTAGCCAGCTTTTGAAAGGTTTCAGTGATCAGACCTCCCTTTGTCTCAATCCCCTTCCATCCTCTCTTCATCTAAACACCAAGAGAGTAGGTGAGAGCCTCTACAACAGCTTTGATTTCCTCATCCATATCAATTGGAGGAATATTATCAAGTGTTTGCTAAAGGTCTTTTCACATTCATTGACCCCCTTGATAGCCTTCTCTTTTTCATTATCGATGATAGGAGAAGGGGTAATACGAGCTTCTTCTTGGGGCTCCTCTTGGCCCAACATACAATAGGTTTCAAAATTGAAGACATTGTTGAATATCTCAAACCCCGGTCCCATGAAGCCCTCACTCCCTATAGGCTCTACCAGACTAGCATATGATGCTTATCAACTCTCACAAGCTCTCACAATGTAAAATAATGGCTTCTTATACTTATACACTTTATTACGTGGGTGGATGAAGCCTAGCCCAAAGCAAGGGACAAGAAGCTTAGGCTCGATAGCTTCTAAAATACATATGTAGTTTTTGCCCAAGCCCTTGCTAGGGGTTTTAGAGCCCAACTTCTTCATTAGCTTTCCCATATGTGGTTGAAAATGTTGATAGCCAGTGGGAACCTTTTTCTTCTCTTTAAGGAGTGTGGCCACATGGAGCACCAATTTATTTTCCATAAAAGCCATAGAGGCAAGCATTGACTCCTCATCAACTTCAATAGTCACTACCTTCCCTTGATGATAAAGCTTTATCTTTTGGTGAAAGTGGATGGGATGGTTCCAATTAAATTAATCTAGGGCCTACCCAAAAGTAGTGAGCAGTTTATCAGAATATCAAGGATAATGAATACAACTCGAGCCCTTACTGCTAGTTAATATAGAAAGTTATTGAAAATGAAATTTTGCAAGCTTGAATTTCAAAACTTAAAATTAACCTTAAAGGATCTCCTAAGCATGCCATGATTGATATAATCTAATTTGAAATGTTCCATAGATGTATATAGGTTTATATAACTTACTAAAAAGAAACCTTGAATCTAAGTAAAGAGCATTACCATTTGATGCCTGCATTCCTTTGGTGCGGTGTTCCCTTGGAGCAATTTGGCATAACTCTGTTAGCACTAGCTTCCAATCTAAGAAAGCCTTTACAATTAATCCACATGAATCTTCACCAACCAAAACCTCTGTTGATGAAGAACCCATTAGTAGACATCAGCTGCTAGACCACTCGAAGACTAAACAAAATATATTACTAAGAAGGCTCTCTTCAAAATTGAATAAGCCTTTAAAAGAATTCTTGCAACATTGCAGAAACTCGTGGATGATCTTGCAAAAATCTCACTAAGAAAAGATGTTGAACTTAGAAAGAAAGGCTGAGCTGAAGTGAATTGAAAAGGAGAAGGGGTTAGCTATTTATGGGGAGAAGAGTAGTAGAATGCTCCCCTTTTTGTCAATGTATAATAGGGAAAACCCTATCCTAAAAATGGGTAAACCGAATGGTTCCCTAGGATTCACGGGCTAACTTGCACATAGCCCGCATATGCAGGCTATGTGATAGCTACGCAAGGAAAGCCCTTATGGGCTTGCCTTTCCCTGCAAGCTAGGCCTTGCGGGTGGCTTAGTGAGACTGCATAGCAGGCCCGCTACAAGCACTGCCATAGGTAGGGTTTGCAGGCCTACTTCTCTCTAGTGTGCGCTGGCCTAGTGCTAGCACGTACTAGTGGCCCACAAGCAATTTTTCTCGCAGGGCAATTGTGCAAGCCCCATGTCAAACAATCCGTGTTCATTGAGGCCCAATCGCAACGGCAAAAATTCCCTGGCTCTACTCAATGCAATTTTCCCAAAATTCTCCTTTAATCTTTTTAACTATTAATCCGGTCCATCCAATTAATAATTCATCTAATGATTTCGACATTCTTAGTATTCTTGGCATAGACCTGGTCTATTGGTTCTTTATTTAGTTTGGTAAAGACCTAAATTGTGTGACCTCATAAGATCCTAAAGTATATGTTGGTTAATCAAGATAGTAATTGAATATGTGAAGTTGTTAGGTGGAATTTCAAAACTTAAAATTAACCCGAAAGGATCTCCTAAGCATGCCATGATTGATATAATCTAAGTTGAAACATTCCATAGATGTTGATAAGTTTATAAAATTTATTAAAACAAACCTAGAATCTATGTTAAGGGTATTACAGTTGATGCGTGCCTTCCTTTGGTGTGGCATTCCCTTAGAGTAATTCAGAAGAATTCCATTAGAACTAGCTTCCAAGCTAGTATGGCCTCTACGATTGATCCCCACACAGATCTTCACCGACCAAAAACCGCGTGTTGAGGAAGAACCCGTTGGTAGAGAGTAGTTGCTAGACAGCTCAAAGACCAACCCAAAAATTTTTATTGAGAAAGTTCTCTTCAAAATTGAATGAGCCTTCAAAAGAATTCATGTGATGTTGGAGAAATTCGTGGAGGGTATCGCAAAATCTCATGAAGAAAAGATGTCGAATTCAGAAGGAAGGCTAAGCTGAAGTGAATTGAAAAGTAGAATGCTCCTCTTTTTTCCAATGTGAGATAGGGAAAACCTTATCCCACAAATAGGTTAACCGCGCGGATCCCTAGGATCCGCGGGTTAACCCTCCCACAGCTCGCATATGTGAGCTGTGAGGTAGCCATGCAAGGCAAACCCTTCGGGCTTACCTTGCCTCGTAAGCTAGGCCTTGCGAGCTGTCTTGCAAGCCCAGCTTGCGAGTGGCTTAGCATGTTTACACACCAGGCCCACGCAACCATTACCATAGGCAGCGCTTGTGGGCCTACTGCCAGTTAGCACGTACTAGTGGTTCGTGAGAATTTTTGCTCACGGGGCAGTTGCGCAGGCCCCACCTCAAACAGCCCATGTTCATTAGGGCCCACTCATAAAGGGAAAAATTCCCTTGCTTTGCTCCGTGCAATTTTTGCAAAATTCTCATGTAATCCTTTTATTTAGTAATCTGGTCCAACCAATTAATAATTCATCTAATGATTTCTACATTCTTAATATTCTCATATACTTAGTACTCTAATGACCCAAAGAGTGTGACCTCATAGGATCTTGAAGTATAGAGCCGCTAGAGGTTAACCTAAACTTGGTTTCCCATCTGAGAACCTTTAGGCTCAATGTTCCAGACCGAAATGGAACCTGATAACTCTGGATGATCAATTAGGCTTTCTAGCAAAGGCGTATGATCCCCTGATACTTGGAATGTCACGTGCTTGTGACTTGATCCAGTTTTGTAATCGTAACCAATAAAATACACTCCTTCCATTAGGTTAAGTACCATCAAGTTTGTTAAGCTTGGATTAAGTCAGCTCATGTAGTAATTTTAGTTATCCTGGAATTAGACATGTTCACGAAGAACACCACTAGCCAAAATGTATCAAGATTGTCTAGAAACCCTTCCTATCAATCTAATTCTCTGATAAGAGGTTTATGAGTGTGTCTCTTCAACAAGAGGCCTTAAAGTACATCTCCCATTATATCACTATATAAGGAGTGATGGATCCCATCTTGACTACTCAGCATACCAATTAGTGATCATCACTACACCCATAATCACCCGTATCATCCTGATCACTAGGGTATGAATAAGTATAACCAAAAGGTAACCAGTATCTCAAGTCTAGCGATACTTGTACTGCTATTGCAATAAGACATGACACCAACACATGGATATAGTTATTTTTGAGTGTTTGTCTTATGGTGGTCTCCAATGTATTACCCGAACACATTCATGTGTTAATCAAGGTACCACCTTTAGCTCATGAGATCGGCTGCTTGGATCTAATACAAGGAGTCAGCACATACATGCTAGCTTATCCACTTCATTAATGTCTAGTCTTAATGAAACTATGACTAGGGATATTTAGACTATTTATAGTAGCACGTACATGCAGTTCTCACACCACATAGCTCCCACTAAGTTAATGCACTTTTACGCTATGAAGTAGTCTCAGACTTTGTCTTATCAATGCGCATATATATAATACCACATATATATGATACCAACGAGATACATAAATTA
>CATIWQ010662138.1:0-11885 GCA_949673415.1 Euphorbia schlechtendalii
AGGATTGGAGACATTGTTCATGGTAATATCTTCAAAGACCATATTTGATGCAATGCTGCTATACATCCCTGGCCATGATTTTATCCTAACACCGTTATCCGAATTGGTAAGTTTGCATCTCTTGATTGTTAATCCATTGACGGGTTCTTCATTCTTATACTTCCCTAAACTTCCAACACTAATGCCATGGCCAGGCCCGCAAGTTACGTCTTCGATTTTAACTCCCGAGGTACCATCGCCAATCGAAATGCAATCATCACCAGTACCAATCATGGTATTCGAAATGGTTATTCTTTCGGAACGTCCCATATGAATACCGTCGGTATTAGGACTCTCAGCGGGTGCTTGTATCACAACATGCTTGATAGTCATGTTCTTGCACTCTAATATATTGAAATGAAAGTTCTTACTATCGATCGATTTTATATGCTCCACTGTACCATTCTCAATGTAATCCAACCTAAGAGTCTGAAAACATAAAATTTTAATTTATGTCAAAATATCGATTATTGGTTATGGAACTATGTATCCATAAAGAAAAATTGTAATAAAAATGAAAATATGTTGTATGAAAAATGCTTACGATGGGAAGATTCTTGCAATTAGGATTCTTTTGACAAATATTTTTTTGCCAAGCAAGATTGCCTTCGCCATCTAAAATGCCACCGCCTGTAATTCGGAAATTGTTGACATGTCGGACCTTAATCCAATAATCACTAGTATGAGCTTCAAGGCGACTTGGTGCTTTTAGAACTCCTTTAATGACAATAACAATATGACCTTTGCAAGGACCAACCAATTCAATTTCCTTCAAGAGATATATTCCCATGGGAATCCGAATTTCGCTATGTGATGGGTTTGCGCAAGCATCTTTCCATGCTTTTAGTAATGCCTGTCACCATAATACGAAACCGATAAGTCTAACATACACATACACATCGTACTGACTAGCGTGTCCTTAAATTCTACCTTGAATTGATTAATATTGACTCGATTTGAAACGTAAAGAGCCAAATACACCCTTTTGGTTGATTTATAACACTATCCACAAAGATAATCCATTTGACAAAGATAATCCATTTGACAAGACGTAGAAAGAATACGATTTGTTCCGGTAGATATTTTAGATAATTGTTTAGTTTTTATAAGTTCAATTAATTAATAAAAGCAGGAAAACGGAAATATTTGTATTTTTCTAATGAAAAAAGTATTTGTCGATGAAAGATATAAGAGGAATAAACCTGGTTGATATCTAAAGTTGCGCTAGCTTTACCGCCATATTTTGTTATATCAAAGATAGATTTTTGAGCGGTAGCTGATTTAGCACTGCAACCAAACAACACTAATATGGAAACCGTGAAATATTTAACAATGAATGAATTCATTGTTAAATCGGTTTCGACGGCTTCGAGTTTTCATGTTAATTGCATTTCATATTTATACTCGAAAAAATTTTTATTTCTGGTACAAGATATGTGGTACTTGTTATTTTTAGTTTTTATTGTTTTTAAATGAAGGCTATTTCTAAGTTAAGAACGAGTCAATAGGTTATAACTTATAACTGCTACCAATGTTTATATTAATTCCATCCATATATATGCATGTATGGATTAGGGTTTTTAACAAACCCAGTGACTCGCAAACAATTCGACATTTGCCTTGTTCAAAACTCGACCAGAGTTTGACTCGATAGAGCTCGACTCGAGTTCGAGATCGGTTCCAGATATTAACAAACCAAACAAAATTTTCTAAGATTCAGTTCAAAAGCTCGCAAATATGTTGACATATTTTTTCTACTTCGTATATAATATAATATTACTAATGTTTTAATACATGTTCTGACTAGTTGTAATATTAAAATTAATAAGTTATTATTAAGTTTGTAACTAGTTGAAAATTTGTAATATTAAAATTAATAAAAAAATTTAATGTGTTTAGAAAATGAATGTAAAATAGTAGAATGGAAGCTAGAAAGGCATTTGTACAGGTAGAGTTTAGATTAATTAACATTATGGTATTTAAAAAGGGTCTCACATTGTTGTTGGAAATTTAAGTAATTTAAATACCGCACAACTCGTTTCTATGGGATTTCTTTGAGTTTTCCAGGTGTTAGTTTTGCGTTGGTGCACCACCGGACTCCTCCTTACCATTGTTCTAGTCAAGAATTTAACCTGAGTAAACGAGTCTCATTTAAACTCGCAAACTCATGAGCTCGAGCCAAGCTTTTCACGTGCTCGAACCAAGTTAAATTATTATAAGCTTGACGAGCTTCAAGCCGAGCCCAATCATTTTCACTCACGAGCCGAGCCAAACTCATTCTTGTTTGATCTCGGCTCAGCTCGGCTCGTTTTAGTATGGATGGTGTTTCAAAATATACATTTTTTCATAATAGTTTAGCTATATTTTTACAGCAATTTTTTTGTTTTTTAAGTAGTGATTCATTTACGAATTGGAAATATACTTATTTAGTCTTAATTACTTTAGTGCATGGTCCATTTGTTTGCAAGGAAACCATGTGCGGAGCAAAATGTTGTTTCCTAATAAAATATTTTTATATATTTTACACAACACTAATAAATATTTTTTAATTTCGATTACAAGGTGAGAAATTTGTTCCAACTTTTATATAAAATATATTTATACTTTAATATTCTTGATAAAAATATACTTAAAAACGGTATAATAGGTAAAAAGAATTTTAAATGTGTAATCATAAATAAGTCCTAGAAAATAATATTATATTAAATTAGTATACAAATATGTAAATGGCTGAACGGAACCGATTTATTGAGCTGATGCGGGTGATATTTCAAGCAGTCCCATCCTTGTTTCCGACTTTAGATTTCGAGTCTACGATAAACGTTGAATTTCAACCAAATGTCCTTGAGATTGCTGATAGATTTCTTTGGATTCTAGGAGCTAAGAGAATCTATTCGGCGGCATCTTTTTGTGCGGGCTATTATGAAGAAATTAATTAGTTGAATCCTCCTATCTCATTTGGGCTGATTTGGAAAATGTGCATGCTTCCTCATGTTAGCTTTTTTGCATGGCTTTTACTTCACAAAAGAATTCCAATGAGAGAGTTTCTACTTAGCAAAGGATGTGCTCAATTTCATATTCAACTTGTCCCTTTTGTGAGATAAGCGAATCCTTAGATCATTTTTATCATGATAGTTGGCCAATTTGGAATAGGGCTTTCCAATGGATTGGAATTTCTATTCCAATACCAAGCCGAGCGTATGATTTTTTGTTGGTTTGGATATCGCTTTTCAAGAAGGGTACACCCAAGGAGTTCGGAACGGTTTTATGGTTCTCGATTACTTAGAGCATTTGGAAGAGAAGAAATGAATTTGTTTTTCGAGGAACTCATGGAAGTCAAAATTTGTTTCAAGCCAATGTTCACTATTGTTCGTTTTTCTTTAAGATTAGGAATAAGCCGATTTCTTTTTCGGCAAGCCATATTTTGTTAGATTCCAGCACTATTTGTATATAGAACTATTGTAATTTTTTGGCGATTCACGGTTTGTGACGCGCTCTTATTAATAAAAAGAGGGGTGGGTGTTTTGGAGGCAAGCGTCTCACATCAACCTAGTTGGGATGAGCGTCCCAAAATTTTCACTCGCCCTAAAATTTTTCCGATGGATGGACACATTGTTCCTCCGGTGGTTTTTAAAAAAATGTAAATCAAAATACAATTCTATATAAAAAAAATAAATGTTGATGGAGGATGTTTCGATGAAGGTAGAGAATGCAAAGGTGGAAGAGGTGATGAGACTTAGGAAGGATGGAGGTGGTGGTGACCATTGTGATAGTGGTGGAGGCAGATGCATTTGTATGGTTTTTGGCTTAGATATATTTTGATTTGATGTTGAAATTAAATACTTATCTATATACATAAGAAAATTATTTAGGTATAAGATATAGGAAAAATGCTTCGATATCTCCTCATGTCAACTCATTCTCTTTCATGCCAAGCAACTTCTTATAATTTTTTAGAAGCACCACTAGTAGCGGTTTTGTAAAAATATCAGCAACTTGAACTCGATTTGCCATGTGCACTAATTCCACATTTCCTTCCTGTACATGATCTCAGATAAAATGAAAGCAAACACCGATGTGTTTGCTTCTTTCATGATTCACCAAATTCTTTGCCAACTTGATTGCTGATTTATTACCAACTCATATAATAGTCGCACCAAATTGTTGCTTCTCTAACTTGTACAAAAATTTTTTAATCCACATTGCATGACATACACGCCAAGATTCTACCACATATTCAACTTCACATGTTGAGAGTGTCACGATTGGTTTCTTTTTTGAAAGACAAGTAAATTTCGTGTCACCCATGAATCATACGTATCTTGATGTACTCTTTCAATCATCAATATTATCACACCAATCGCATTCTTTGTTGCCTACCAGCTCAAATTCTTTTGATTTTTAGTAAAATAGCTCGAGTGAGTTTGTTCCTTTAAGATATCAAAAAAATTCACTTCAATGCCTTCCAATGTGAATACACTGGCTCCTCCATAAATCAACTTACTATTCCAACGCTTAGTAATAGGTTCGGACTTGTGCATGTGATATAATGAAGACTTCTCACCAAACGATCTTCTCATGTAAACTCATTCTCCTCCATCAAACTTCAAGATTTTTGTACCCGGTTCCATTGATGTCAAAACTGAACTACAATCTGCCATATTGTACTTCTTCAAATAATATTTGCATATGATTCCTATGATTCAACAAAACTCGCCTATCATTGTCGAACCTTCAAACTAAGAAAATATTCCATCAGGCCAAATGTATAATTTCGTATTCCCATATCATTATTTTCTTAAACTCTTATATTATCCAATCACTGTTCCCCATAAAAAAGAGGTCATCAACGTAAAGAGAAATAAATAACACATAGCCTCCACTCTTCTTATATAAAGGGTATGATAGTAGAGGCATTGTTTAAACTCATTTTCCTTCAAATAAGTATTGATCTGATTATTCCATGCCTGCGGTGCTTGCTTCAAACTGCACAATGCCTTCTCCAATTTCAACACCTTATTCTCTTTAATGATTTTCAAGTATCCAAGTGGTTTTTAACATATACTTCTTTTTTGAGCATACAATTCAAGAATGTTGATTTGATAATACTTGAAATGGCCATTTGAATTGAGCTGCTTGTGAAATAAACAATCGGATTGTCTGGATTCTTGCAACATGAGAAAATACCTCATTGTAATCAATTCATGCCTTTTTCTTGTATCCCTTCACACTATTTGGTTGATTTCCTTTCGTTAATTCACTTAATTTCCATGTGTTGTTTCGGTTAATTGCTTCAATCTCATCGTCCATAGCTTTTTGCCGCTTCTTATCTCACACTGCCTCTTCAAATCTTATATTCTTAGTATTTTCCAAAAGACATACAAGATATACCTCACTAGTTGAATCATACAAATCTCGTAAACTTTGAATTTTGGTTGTCGAGGTTCGTCTTCATCATCTGTAGCTTCAGAGTTTTTCGATACAACTTCAGGTGTAGTAGTTGACGATTTTCTAACTTACATGGTTATCTTCATTCAGTCATTCCATTCCCACTCGATTGCTTCGTTGACTAGTACATCATTACTCACCATAACCTTCTTGCTTATGCGGTCGAGTAGCTTGTACCCTTTTATTTTCTCATCATACCCAATGAAATACATCTTTTGCTTTTATATTCGAGCTTCGTTCTTTGTTGGTCTGGCACATGTGCGTAGGCTACACTACTAAATATCTTGATGTAAGGAACTATTAGCTTCTCTCCATTCCATGCCTCTTGTGGGTTTTGATCAAGTAATTTCGCATGTGGGTGCCGATTTTGCACATAAATAGCGCATTGCTCGGCTTTGCTTAAAATTCCTTCGACATCTTCTTACTCTTTTGAATTGATATAAACATATTGAGAATGCTTCGATTTTTCCTCTCAACAAAATCGTTTTTTTGATTTATGTATGGTGCAGTAAAAAATCGCCTTATGCCTTGCTCCTCACAATACTTCACAAAAGCTATATTTATACTCACAACTTCTATTGGATCTTATATTAGATGTATATACCAATTTTATTTTCCATCATCACTTTAAATTTTCTGAACACCTCAAACACCTCAAATTTTTCTTTTCAAAAATACACCCAAGTTTTTCGTGAAATATCATTAATACAAGAAACAAAGTACCTTATACTACTATAAGATTTGAGGGTAATTGGTCCACATATATCAATATGAACTAGCTTGAGAGATTACTTCACCTGATATTTATCCTTCATATGAAATGATGATTTCATATGTTTGCCAAAAACACAATCATGAAAAGATGCCTTTCCATTGTGGATAAGGATAAGACTTTCCATCTAATCACAATGAAGTGATGCAATCCTTCGCCAATGGACACGATTCTTCGTTTGCATAGATGCAACCTTCGATCTCTATAAATAGGTTCAAAACTCAACCATTTTCGTGCATGGTGTGGCATGAGTGGTAGGCATATGGTAGAGTGCAAAAATACATGATAGAGAGTAGAAATTGTATAGATTTTGCTAGTTCAAAGTGTTAGTGAGAAAAATGTTTAAGTGATTCGATACTTATTTCAATCACTAGATTTCTCCACAAATTCGAGCGATTGTTGTATGAGTGTAATTGAAAAGTGCTTATGCATAAAATTTTTCGTTCTTCAACATTCATTTATTCGATATTCATAATGAATGGCATCCTAGCGGAGGTTCTGTACGAGTCGAGACCGGATTCAAAGTAGACATAGGAATTGCAGGAATTGATGACTCCCATTAAAGAGTGGATACGGTTTGATCAACTTTAGCTTTCACTTGCATACCTTACAACTTTACTTTGTTTCTTGCTTATACTTTCTATATCAAAGTTTATGATATGTCTATGTGTCATAGCGAGTATTCATTTTTGTGTCCTTTATATTAATCAAGTTATATGCTTTTGAGTTAACTTTAAAAGTGATTTCGGGGTTAACAAGATTGTATATAATCACTAGACCTGTGATTATAATGCTATATAGTGAGCCAACATTTTTGGAGTGGTAACTTGCTAAATATGGCTATGTGAGAGCGACTCATACTAAGCATAGTATTAATGTTATCTAGGTTCTTATAAGTGTCATAATTCGGTTACCCTAGATTTAGAAAAGTCATTTCATGTGTTGCTCTACGGTGAATAATTGAATATTTGGGCATCTAGAACGATGTTTGTTAAAGTTATCTAGTGTATGAAATATTCTTGATGATTTTGCACATCTTTCTCTACTATACTTGCTCTTATGGAATGTCTATATAGTTTGTATCTTTTCTAATGTGTATATGAATTTATACATTCATATATCCATCAATCCAACCCTCCAATATAAATTATCTTATTTTCTTTCGTTCCATAACTCTAGTTGGTCCTTAGAACCGAATTCCTTCCATGTGGGATTGATATCTTTCAAAACTACATCGTAACTGTATACTTGCAATGGTCACCATTTTTCTATTTTTATAAGCGGTACTGACAATACCTGTTCATTTTTTAAAATTTTATCTTATCGGTAGAGAAGTGGGGAACAAGGTTTTTGGCTTCATTACAGAATATAAGCCCTCAAAATTAGTAGAGTAAACACCTTGCCATGCTATCCGATTCTAGCACCTTACTCTGACTTGACTCTACATTTATGTCCACTTAAATCTCGTCCACAACCTGTAGCTTATCTCTAATAGAATGCTCATGAGATTCATTACATGAAGAATCCTCAAAATCGGATTCACTCCCTCCCGAGTCACTTGAGGCGCAATCCAATCTCTCTTCATAGTGGGTGAACCCCACACCTTGTCGAAAATCAATAACATCATCAACCTCGTTAGATCCAATACACAATTTAAAAGACGTACCACCGAACCTATCAGGACCAAGATAAGGCATGAGACCATTTCCAATCTGTCTGTATGCTTAAAATCACAATCAATAGCTATCACAAGTTCGAAACTCGATGATAACTTCCTTACCAATGGTTCACACAAAACTACCCAAGGAAAATCCCATTAAATCGAGGTACATGATGCATTATGATGTTGATAACTCATTAGATATATGCGCCACCTCAGAAAAAATATGTCGCAACACCTTCCAATCTCCATTCACAAACTAATGCATGGTTTCCATCGAGATAAACCCAATAATCACATACTCGCCACCCATTGGAGCAACAAAATCAATGGCGAAACCTCTCTCGCTTAGCAAACTAAGGATATTTCTAATGTTGGAAATAGTAATAAGTTTCACCAAACATGCTCGAGCTCTCCATGGTGCGACCTCAACAATAAGGTTTGATATCAGACTTGAATCGGTCACATCCTTGGATAGATTCCCTCAGCCACAACCTTGGACAGAAATCCATCAGTTGACGAGGTATTTAAATTCTCACCACACTTGTTTTCACATGACACAACATTCGCATAGGATCTTTCAATACCTCTTAGAAATTCTCTGAAGACATTTTTCACCTTTGATTTGGTCAACGACTGCCGCCTCACCTCTTGGACAACAAACGATCTGGAAAACCTAGCCTTAAATGCCATTAATTTCACTATCCCAATCGAAATACAATTCATTTTGTAGAGAGCCTCTTGTATCGATAGGTATTTGTCTAGGGTAAGAAAATCAAAATTCATGTTTCTCCTATTCCTCTTTCTCACAACATGGACACTCCCCATCACACTAATTCTCTTAAAAACCTTCTTCATAGCCGCTTCATCAGAGCTGTTCGGGAAGTTTTCAAAGTATATTTTGGAAGGGCTAGGTTTCTGACAATTATAGTTTTCAAAAAACAAACGATCATGGTTACGGGGTATAAGGTTGCAATCATGATGGGCAGACTTATGGCCGGAGAAGGGGATTGATGGACAGAGGTTATGGTTTGATTGGGGGCTACGCTGGCCAGGGAAAGAAAATCGCCTTAAGAAGGCCATTCTTATGATTACATACTTAAAATTCTTTTTGACCTATTTGTAATATTGCCAAGGGATTCACATTCGTATGCCCAGGTGGTTGTTTCGGATCCAAGGCCGATGGATCTTCATCTAAACCATTCCATTGTGAAAGTTCAATGGGTTCGTTACTCTAGCTTTACTAAGGGGTGAAACATTAGCCTCATTCCAAGTATCTTCTCGATTGTTCGAGATCAAAACTTTGTGGTTAACGTCATCGCTCCAGCAAGTGGTGAATTGGTTTTGATCTCGTTCCACTAAAAAGACACCTTGGCCGGTTTCCTAGAAGGTGATTGGAGGTCTCTTCATGATTTATTTTCGGAGGTACTCCCGTACTCTTCAGATTTTATTCCCTAAGACCAACTATGTAATGTGGATTTCTTTGGTTTACCACTTTCCATTATCACAAAAACCTTGGTGAGAGACTTAATGGGAAAGTTGATCTTCATCAACTTTAATTTCGGGAAGCCGGATCGGCTTGACGTGGTATCTTACGTCATGAGAGTCTGTTCGCCACTTTTCTACTGATAAGTTTAATAATTTTTACGCAAAGAGTTTGGCTATATATCAACTACGCCAAAAACTTGTTCATGAAAAATAAAAGTGTTGTCAATACCTCTTATCAAATAGAAAAATGATGATAACTGCAAGTATACAGTTACGATGTAGTTTTAAAAGATATCATCCCACAGGGAAGGACTAGCTCTAAAGATCAAATAGGGAAAAAGGATAAGGAAAATAATATGTATTGATATTTTTGGATAGGAGGGTTAGAATGAAGAATGAGTAAATATAGGTATGAAAGCTTAGAGAATCTAAATATGTAGATTTTCTCTACGAAATAAGGATAACAGAGAAAAAATGCAAGTTCAACAAAGTTGTTACGGTTCACTAAACTAATCTAACAGACTCGGTTTTAAATACTCAGATGTTCAAATATATGCCCTCAGAGCAACACATGAAATGACTTTTCTAAATCTAGTACAAACGAATTAAGACTATCATATAAACCTGGAAAACATCAATATTATGCTTAGTACAGTTCGCTATCACATAGCCACATTTAGCAAGTTACCATTCCAAAAATGTTGGCTTACTAAACAGCGTTATATCACAGATCCATTGATTATACACGATATTGTTAACCCCGAAACTACTTTTAAAATTAACTCCAACGTATATAACTTGATTAACATAAAAGACTTAGCATGAAAATGGCATTATGACACATAGACATGTCATAAACTTCAAAATAGAAAGTATAATTAGAAAGAAAAGTAAAGTTGTAATGTATGCAAGTGAAAGCTAAAGTTGATCAAACCATATCCACTCTTTAATGGGAGTCATCAATTCCGGCAATTCCTGCGTTTACTTTGATTTTGGTCTCGGCCCGTACAGAACCTCTGGCTAGGATGCTATTCTTTGCGAATATCGAATAAACGAATATTGAAAATGAAAAATTTTATTGATAAGTGATTTGCAAGTACACTTATACAATAATCGCTCAAGAATATACAGAAATCTAATGATCGGAACAAGGATTCGAATCATTTAAACATTTTCTCGCTAACACTAAAGAACGTAGCGAACTCTCTATCTATACACACACTATATCTCTCTCATGCACTCTAATGTTTTCCCTCTGTCTCTGTTATCTTCTTAAATGCATGAAATCGAAGAGGATTGGAGCCCTATTTATAGAGTTCGAAGGGTTGCGTCTATCCAAATGAAGGGTTATGTCCATTATTGAAAGATTGCATCTCTTCATTGTGATTGGTTGAGAAGCTTTGATATAATCCACAATGGATAAGCACCTTTTCATGATTGGTTGACTCCTGATAAGCGTCTATTCATTGGTAATTAATAGCGGTTAATGGCGGTTGATCATGCTTATCTGGTGGTTGTTAGTTAAAAAGATAATAACAGAAAACCGTCCATGTCGTGACCACGATATACATGTCGCGACCATGAATCTTTGATTGGCAATCTTCTGTTTCTGAAGTAAACAATTCATGACCGTGAATCATTGTCGAGACCGTGAATTGAATTTTACTCAGAATTCTTCTTGTAACTTCACCGATCTTCGACAGCTTCGATCCTAAGCCAAATCTTTAAGTTCCACGCATCTTTTTGCACCTTTTTCACACTTTTTTCATAGAATTCCACTTTAGCTCAATTTACTCCCAAGATTTACCTAGTATCTACATTTGCATAAGAAACTACTACATACCACATGAAATCTTTTATATGAAGTATAAAAATGACTAAAACTACAGTGTTTAAGGTATAAAATTAATGTGATAATAAGTGTAAGTATACACTTATCATACCCCCACACTTAACTTTTGTCTTGCCCTCAAGGTAAATTTAACAGAAGTGTATAAATTTGGTAAACAAGTTCATACCTTATTTGGTGAAAGACTATTGCTGTGAGTACCACATTCCACGTTGCAAAAGATTTCAAGAAGAAGTTCAAAATTTCCCACAAATTAGTAATGTGCAATTTATATAGTTTAGTTGCATACCTTTGTTCTTAATGGAGAGTCAACCGAATCGCATCTTCATATAAGCGTTATATGCATACTCGAATGTTACCTTCTCTTAAGCATATTATGAAGTATAAAGGATATAGAAAGCACACTTTGATTAATTTCTCTCAAGGCATTCTTAGGTAACCAAGGATACTAAAACACTCTCAGTGGTTTCATTTTATGCTCCATACGACTCTTCCCTTTTTTCAGTGGTTACATTTTATGCTCCATAGCACTCTCCCCTTTTTTCAGTGGTTGCATTTTATGCTCTATACTACTCTCTCATTTTTTTTCTTTTAAGCATATGTTTTTGAAGTACTTTGTACTTTGCACC
>CATIWQ010662260.1:0-11750 GCA_949673415.1 Euphorbia schlechtendalii
GGCCTCGCTAAAATCAAATCGAACATATGTGATATCCCCTATGCTAACCTTTGTGGATGCAGGTTAGATGTATGTTTAGGATTTTATTTTTCCTTCGGGTATTGCACATATTTTTGAGGAAATGTAATTAATAGGTTAGCGAGTGGTTGCATCCCTTAATTTTTTGGAGCCTTGTAATTTTTATTTTCCGCATTTACTTCCGCATTCATTTACTACTGCCTTGGGAATGGTTTATTATTCCGCTTTATGGATGGTTTATTATTTTGCAATACGTGAATCATGCATATAAAGTCTAAAAATGACCTAAGTGTGAATATGCATAATTAAGAAAATACGGTTTTCTGTAGATGTATTATAATGTAATCACATAAGAAATAAGCAACTTATTCCGAAACTGAATCTCTGTGTCTTAGTTAGCCGTCCCCTGGAGGTGAAGCCTCACAGGACTCTAAATCCTAGAAAGAGCTAATCCAGGTGGCGACTCTACACTAAGAGATGGCGGATTTGGGTTCGAATCGATCTAAAATGTTTTTTGCTTTCTCTTTCAAAATCTTTTTCCAGGGTCCCCGACTCTGTGCTTTTTTTACAACACCCTGGTGGTTGCATCACACACACCACGCGCTCTTGGCCTACTGCTCCATGTTGCCCGCTCACAGAAGGCTTTGACTATGATGAAACCTTTTCACCAGTGGCCATGTTAAAGTTTATCAAAATACTCATTTCCATCGCTGCTCATAACAATTATGAGATATGGAAGATGGATGTGAAAACATTGTTCCTTAATGGAATCCTTGATCGAGATGTATACATGATACAGCCTGAAGGTTTTACATCCAAGGATGGTTTGATGGTGTGCAAACTGCAAAGGTCCATTTATGGACTTAAGCAAGCATCAAGTAATTGGAATATTAGGTTTGAAGCGACAATCGAAGAAATTTGTTTTGTGTCAAACAAGAATGAGTCTGGTTTGTAAAAGAAGTCTACTGGGAGTATGATAGTTTTCCTTGTATTATATGTTGACGACATTGCTAATGTTATTTTTCTTCACATGGTAAATTCATGGTTGTCAAAGAAGTTCTCCATGAAAGACCTTAAAGAAGCAGCTTTTATACTAGGTATAAAGATATACCATGATAGATCCAAAAGGCTGCTAGGTCTTTCTCAAAGTACATACGTACATACATAGATAAGGTTTTGGCTAGATTTAACCTTGAGAGTCAATAAAGGGTTATCTCCCATTATCTCATGGGATTAATCTTTCTAAATCTAATCCAGGTGAGAAGCACTAGATGACCGTGAAAACTATCCTCAAATACTTACAATGGACCAATGATATGTTTTTTTATTTATGGATAAAGTGATCTCTATGAAGGGATAAACTAACATGAGTTTTCATTATGACATGAACTATTACAAGTCCCAGTCGGGTCATGTTTTGTGTTAAATGGAGGGGCAGTTGTTTGAAAAAGCTAGAAATAGGATATGACTGCTGATTCAACTACTAAATCTGAGTATATAGTTACTTCTGAAGTAGTGATAAGTATATAATTACACTTATATTCATGATATTTTCAATCATTATACACTATGGTTTAAGTCATTTTATACTTCATATAAAAGATTTCAAGTGGTGTGTAGTTGTTTTGGATGTAAATGTAGAAACTAGATAAATCTTGGAAGTAAAATGAACAAAAGTGGAATTCTATGGAAAAAGATAGAAAAAGGTGCAAAAAGATGTGTGAAACTTAAGGAATTGTCAAAGGATCAAAGATGTCAAAGATCGGTAAAAATCACAAAGAGGAATCATGTGAAAAAGGCATGTCATGATTGTGACACATATATCATGGCCGCAACTTGTTAACATTCATAACAGAAAGTTACCAACCAAGTATTCACGATCGCGACCATGACGGTTTTTTGGTAAACTCTTCTCTTCTTTTAACTGCCGGATAAGAACGATCAACCTCCATCAACTACCAACTAAAAAGACACCTTTTGGAAGTTAACCAATCATGAAAAGGTGTCTTTCCATTGTGGATGAGGATAAATCTTTGCATCCAATCAAAATGAAGTGATGCAACTCTTTGCCAATGGACATGACTCTTCATTTGGATAGACACAACCCTTCACACTATATAAATAGGGTTCAAGACCCACCAATTTCTTGGTGCATGGTGTTTTGGTATGAATAGAAGAAATTGAATGATAGTATGCGTGTATAGATAGAGAGTGAAAATATCTATATTTCATTGTGTTCAAAGTCTTAACGAGAAAAAATGTATAAGTGATTCGATTCCTATTTCGATCACTATATTTCTACACAAATTCGAGCTTTTGTTGTATGAGTTTAATTGCAAATCACTTATCAATAAAATTTTTCATTCTTCAGCATTCTTTTATTCGAGATTCATAAAGAATAGCATCCTAGAGGAGGTTTTGTACGAGTCGAGACCGAATTCAAAGTACATGTAGGAATTACGGGAATTGATGATTACCATTAAAGAGAGGATACGGTTTGATCAACTTTAGCTTTCACTTGCATACCTTACAACTTTACTTTGTTTTCTACTTATACTTTCTATATCAAAGTTTATGATATGTCTGTGTCATAACGAGTAATTCGTTTGCTTCATTTATATTAATCAAGTTATATGCTTTTGAGTTAACTTTAAGAGTGATTTCAGGGTTAACAAGATTGTGTATAGTTACTGGATCGGTGATTATAACGCTGTTTAGTGAGCCAACATTTTTGAAATGGTAACTTGCTAAATATGGCTATGTGAGAGTGACCCATACTAAGCATAGTAATATTGTTATCCAAGTTCTTATAATTGTCATAATTTGTTTACTTTAAACTTAGAAAAGTCATCTCATGTGTTGCTCTGGGGTGAATTATTGAATATTAGGGCATCTTGAAACTTATTTGTACATCTTCTCTAATCTGTTCATACATCTATCCATTCATGCATCTATCATCCAAACCTCTCCAATACAAATTCCCCATTTTCATTTACCCCATAACTCTAGTTGGTCTTAAAAACTGAATTCCTTCCTTGTGGGATCGATATCTTTTAAAACTACATCGAAATTGTATACTTGCAGTGGTCAGCATTTTTTCTATTTTGATAAGCGGTATTGACAACACCTGTTCGTATTTTGAACTTTTATTTTATTGGTAGAAAAGTGGGGAACAAGGTTTTTGGTTTTATCATCGAATATAAGCCCTCTAAATTAGTAAAGTGAAAACCTTGCGATCAAGTTTTTGGCACCGTTGCCTGGGAAGGCAAGTGTGTTTTAAAATTCAGGAGATTACGATACGTTTTTATTTTTTATTTTTTATTTTGCTTTTATTTTATTTATATACTTATTTGTTATTTTCTTTTGGTTTGAGTTAAAATGTTTGCTAAAATGCATTGGGATAAGTTTTGTGGTGATTACATGATTGGTAATCTAATTGATACATGCGTAGATGAAATTTGTCATGTTACATCTCATGAAGAGTCAACATCTGAATATCTTGAAAATTTAGAATACTCCTCTGAAACTAAAAAATTAGTTAGAGAAGATGATCCTACACTATCTTCTATCGTTAAACCACCCTTAGTAGAATTGAAACAATTGCCTAATCATTTGAAGTATGCATTTTAGGAAGCAACAACACCCTACCCATTATCATTTCTAGTAAACTATCTACACTGTAAGAAGAAGCATTATTGGAGATAATAAAGGGTAGAATTAAGAGTATTGGTTGGCAAATTTCCAATATTAGAGGGATTAGCCCTAATATAGTAATGCATTCCATAAATTTGGTAAATGATAGTAAACCTAAAATAGAAAGGCACAGAAGATTAAATCCTCATATGAAGGAAGTTGTTAAAAAGGAGATTATTAAGTTTCTAGATGCAGTAATTATCTATCTAATTTCAGGTAGTGAATAGGTTAGTCCTATTTAATGTGTTCCAAAAAAGGGAGGTATTACTATAGTTCAGAATGAAAAGGGTAATTTAGTTCCTACTAGGATAACAACTGGATGGAGCGTTTGCATAGACTCTAGGAAATTAAATGCAGCCACTAAGAAAGACCATTTCCCTTTACCATTTATAGATCAAATGTTAGAAAGGATATCAGGTCATGCATTTTATTATTTTCTTTATGGATTCTCTAGATATTTTCAAATTCATATCAAGCAAAATGAACAAGACAAAACTACTTTTACATGTCCATTTGGTACATTTTCGTAGAGAAGAATGCCTTTTGGGTTGTGCAATGCTCCGGCTACTTTTCAAAGGTGTGCTTTTGCTATTTTTAGTAAGTATGTTGAGGATATTATGGAGTTTTCATGGATGATTTCTTTGTATATGGAGATTCTTTTGAAAAATGTCTAGAAAATTTAATTATAGTACTTGCTACATGTGAAGAAACTAATTTGGTATTAAATTGGGAGAAATGTCATTTTATGGTTAATGAAGGGATAGTTTTAGGTCATAAGATAGATGAGAAGGGAATTCATGTAGATATAGCAAAAACCGAGATCGTTGAGAAATTACCTCCTCCCATAAATGTTAAGGGAGTAAGATCATTTCTAGGCCATACTAGATTTTAATGAAGGTTTCTTAAGAACTCTTCGGTTATAGCTAAACCTTTAACTAATTTGTTAGTTAAAGATGTGAAGTTCAATTTCTATGATGACTCTTTAAAAGCCATCAACATCTTAAAACAATAATTAGTTTCGGCACTCATAATTGTTAAACCAAATTGGTCTCTACCATTTGAATTGATGTTTGATGCTAGTGATGTTGCTGTTGGTAGTGTTTTAGGTCAAAGGTATGAAAAGAATTTGCATGCAATATATTACGCGAGTCACACTTTGTCCTCTGCGCAATTCAATTACACAACCACTGAAAAAGAGATGTTAGCAGTCGTATATGCATGTGATAAATTTAGATCATATTTGATTGGATCTAAAGTAATAGTTTGTAGAGATCATGCTGCTTTGAGATATTTGTTTGCTAAGAAAGATGTCAAACCTAGATTAATTCGGTGGATCCTTCTTTTACAAGAATTTGACTTATAAATAAGGGATAAAAAGGGAAGTGAGAATACTGTAGTTGATCACTTATCTCATTTAAAAGATGATAAGGGACCTATAGGTGAAACTGGTGATGTTAATGAATTCTTTCCAAATGAAAATCTTATGTCTGTTAAACATATTGTTAATCCATGGTATGCTAACTTTGTAAATTACTTAGTTACTCATACTTTACCCTCTGATTTAGATTCTAATGGTAAGAAGAAATTTCTTAAGGATATAAGATCATTTATGTGGGATGACCCTTACTTGTTTAAAGTTTGTGCCGATGGTATTATTCACAGATATATAGATGATACTAACTTTACTTCAGTTTTAAGTCATTTCCCTGATAGCATATAGGGAGGGAGGATATTTAGGACCAGCAAAAACCGTTACTAAAGTTCTAGAAAGTGAGTTTTATTGGCCCATGTTATTCAAGGATGCTAAATATTTTGTTTAGAATTGTGATAATTGTCAAAGAGCATGAAATATAAGTCGAAGGGATGAGATGCCATTACAAAATATCTTAGAACTATAGCTTTTCGATGTTTGGGGTATAGATTTCATGGGACCATTTCCAACCTCTAATTGTAATAATTATATTCTGGTTGCAGTTGATTATGTTTCGAAATGGGTTGAAGCTAGCGCATATAGTAAGAATGATGCTAGAATAGTTGCTAAGTTTCTTAAGCAATTATTTAGTAGATTTGGAGTTCCTAGGACCATAATTAGCGATGGAGGTTTACATTTCATCAATAAGACTTTTCAAAGCTTGATGCATAAGTATGGAGTGCATCATAAGGTTGCTACTCCATATCACCCTCAAACTAGTGGTCAAGTAGAAATCTCTAATCATCTCGAAAAGACTCTCTCAAATTCTAGGAAGGATTGGTCTACTTAGTTGAATGGTGCATTATGGGCTTACAGAACAGCTTTTAAGACACCTATTGGTATGACACCCTACAAGTTGGTTTACGAAAAGGCTTGTCATTTACCAGTAGAATTAGAGCATAAGGCTTTATAGGATTTGAAGAATTTGAATATGGATTTACACAAAGCCAGTGGAAGAAGAAAGTTGGATTTAAATGCGTTAGAAGAACTACGTTTGTCATCATATGAAACTACAAAGATCTACAAAGAGAAGACAAAATGATGGCACGATGCAAAGCTAAGAAAAAAGAAGTTTAAGAACGGAGATAGAGTTCTATTATATAATTCCAAGCTTCGCTTTTTCCCTTGAAAACTCAAATCTCGTTGGAAGGGACCCTATGAAGTTATTCGAGTGTTTGATAATGGAACATTTGAATTGGTAGCTGAAAATGGAGAAATATTTCAAGCCAATGGTCAATGTTGCAAACCTTATCTCAAAAATAAATTTGAACAACAAGACATTGATGTTCAATTGCTATCATCACCATGATCATTCAAGGTATGAAATAGTAAATATTCATCTTTTGTATTTAACAATGTTTGTTTGTGTTTGTGTTTCTAAGTCTAAAAATTGAAGAATTAAAGAAGTTCATGACCACGACATACATCTCACGCTCGTGAACATCGGGTTTCAAAACCTACTGTTTCTATGATTAAGGAAGTCACAATCATGACAAGCCTTCACGATTATGACACGGGAAAAATATAACCATTACAGATCATGATTCAGCACGTGACAGATGTCCATAACTACCATTAATGGCTAGTTTTGAGCAATAACGGCTATATTTATTATTGTGGCTGATTAGAGACCTCTTAAAACTCTATAAATAGGTCTAAGTTGAACCCTAGCCATAACAACCTTCAAAAAGCTTACAAAAATTCTAAAATTTCTTCATCTTCACTCTACAACATTCAACCTTTTTCTTTAAACCTTTCCACTTCAAAACAATCAAGATGCCTTTGAAGAAATCTGCAAATAGGAGAGAAAGCCAAACATTCCAAGAGGAATATGGTTGGCCTTTCCCTTTAAGGATAAGAGAAGAGGGTAAGAGTTTCCAAAAGCTTAGCAAATTAGATATTATGGGGATGATATTCCTCGATATGGTCTTCTTGGAAACATTGAATCTCTGTAGAGAGATGGAGGCTTATCTTTCTGTTCTTGTACTCACAAAGTTTGTGGATATGCGATTTCCACAAAATCGAGATTGGATTCTCGAATGTCTAGTGACATTCGACTATGAAGATGCAAGGAAAAGGGTGATAAAATTCTACAATCAAGTTAATCAATATACCGTGATAAGGGATATGATGCATACTTGGTTTGGGTTTGAAAATGAAAAATCATCAACAATGATGGATTCTTTTCAACCAAATCGAGTTTGGGCAGATTTGACGGGTAAGAGAGTCTTCGACCCCAAAAACTCTCCCAATAAACTAATTAAGGATGAGTGCATTCTTCTTCTCCACAAATACCTTTCCACTTCAGTATTTTGTCGAGTAGAGAATACCAAAGTCCAAAAGAAAGATTTGTTTGTTCTTTCTTGCATTTTGATGAAACAAAAAGCAGAATTCGTGGATATCATATCGGACATGATGAAGAAGAATTCTACAAGTATGAGAAATAAGATTGGGGCAGTCGAAATTATCATCGCAATCATCTTGGGTGAAAGAAGCGAACTCCCCTATGTCCAAAAACTGGGTGAGTATTTTTGCTATATGGATGGGACTTATTTAAAGAATACCGAACTTCTTCAAGAGAATGATGGTGTATATTCTTTCTACTCCTACTCTAACCGCACTAATTAGCTACTCTCGACTCAAGAAGATCCTTCTATTGGACCATTTAATCTTACCACTAGACATCGTCATGGAAAAGCTCCGATGATCGAAGAAGAAGAAGAAGAAGATGAAGCTTCAGAAGATTGGAAGGTGATTATGCAACAAAAATTGGACAATTGCCAACTGGAACTTGGAGTAATGAAGAAAGAAATGAAAATTATAAAGAAGAGTAATAAATCAATGCTTCAAAAATTACTTTCTTTCTTTAGAAAACAAAATTGTCAATTTAGTCCTAGTCCCCCGGATTCTCCTTCTCAATGAAACGGGTTTACTCTTTTCTTTAGTTCCTTTTTTCAAATTTTTAGACTAGTTCATATTTTTCATTTTTATGCTTTTCTTTAAGATAAAGTCTTCCACAATGAGGACATTGTGTTCTTTAGTGTGGGGGGATATTTGTAAAATCCAAAAAATCCAAAAAAATTAAATTAAATGAAAAAATCGAAGAACTTGAAAACTTTTCTTGATTTTTGTGTTGTTTATACATTATCCATACCTATACTATACTAACATATGTTCCAATGTTATTTTGAGTGTTAGGTATCACATGTTTGATGCTAGTGCATATTTCGAACAAAGTGTTTCGAGTATGACCACACGTTGATAGTGTGAGCATTTTCACACAACATTTAGCATTTGGAAAGGATGAATTGTAAGTAACATTTAAAAGCAACATTCCAAATAATTTTCGATATACATTTCAATGAAACATGAATTAGTATAAGTTATATAGTTTTAGTTTAATGCCACCGATAAGTTTAAATGGAGTAATATCTAGTAGTGTTCTTACCATGAGTTTTATATGCTATTCTCGAATAAGTCCTACAAGTATTGAGTGTGTTTAAAGTGTTGGGAAACTATAGCCATAATACTTTGAAAGTAACCAATATAGGATGAGGATATTGAGAGAAAAATCAGAAGAAGGAGAGGATAACCAATGAGTTATGCAAAAGGTGAGGAATGGTACGAAGCAGAAACTGCAACCATTCATTGAGTGAAAAAAGAAAAAGAAAGCATAGCATGAAAAATAGGTGCAAAGTACAAAGTACTTCAAAAAACATATGCTTAAAAGAAAAAAAATGAGAAAAAGTGGTATGGAGCATAAAATGCAACCACTATAAAAAAGGGGAGAGTGGTATGGAACATAAAATGCAACCACTATAAAAAAGGGGAGAGTGGTATGGAGCATAAAATGCAACTACTGAGAGTGTTTTTAGCATCCTAGGTTACCCAAAAATGCCTTGAGATCAAACTTTCCAAAGTGTTCTCCTTTTGTCCTTTATACTTTACACTATACTTAAGAGAAGGTAATATTTGAGTAAGCATATAACACTTATATGAAGATGCAATTCGGTTGACCCTCCATTAAGAGCAAAGGTATGCAACTGGATTATATAAATTGCACATTACTAATTTGTGGGAAATTTCAAACCTTTACTTGAATATTATGCAACGTGGGAATGTGATGCTCACTATAATAATCTTTCACCAAATGAGGTATGAACTTGAATACTAATTTATAACTTCTGTTGCGTTTACCTTGAGGACAAGGCAAAAGTTAAGTGTGAGGGTGTGATAAGTGTATAATTACACTTATAATAATGATATTTCCAATCATTAAACACTATGGTTTAAGTCATGTCATATTTCATATAAAAGATTTCACATGGTATGTAGTTGTTTTTTATGCTAATGTAGAAACTAGGTAAATCTTGGAAGTAAAATGAAAAAAAGTGGAATTCTATGGAAAAAGAGTGAAAAAGGTGCAAAAAGATGTGTGGAACTTAAGGAATTGACAAGGATCGAAGATGTCAAAGATCGGTAGAAATTGCAAAGAGGAATCATGTGAAAAATGCATGTCACGATTGTGACACATATATCGCGGTCATGACTTATTAACATTCACAAAAGAAAGTTTCCTACCAAGTATTCACGATCACGACATACATTCGCGGTCACAACCTTGACGATTTTTTAGTCAACTCTTCTCTTCTTTCAACTACCGGATAAGAACGATCAACCGCCATCAACCGCCATCAACTACTAATCGAAAAGACACCTTTTGGAAGTCAACTAATGAAGAAAAGGTGCCTTTCAATTGTGGATGAGGATGAATCTTTGCATCCAATCAAAATGAAGTGATGCAACTCTTCGCCAATGGACATGACTCTTCATTTAGATAGACGCAACCCTTTGCACTCTATAATAGGGTTTAAGACCCACCAATTTCATGGTGCATGGTGTTATGGCATGAATAGAAGGCATTGAATGATATTATGCTTGTATAGATAGTGAGTGAAAATATCTAGATTTCACTACATTCAAAGTATTGGTGAGAAAAATGTATAAGTGATTTGATTCCTATTTCGATCACTACATTTCTACACAAATTCGAGCATTTGTTGTACAAGTGTAATTGCAAAGCACTTATCAATAAAAGTTTTCTTTTTTCAACATTCTTTTATTATAGATTCATAAAGAATGGCATCCTAGCTGAGGTTTTGTACGAGTCGAGACCGAATTCAATGTAGGTGCATGAATTGCGAGAATTGACGACTCCCATTAAAAAGTAGATACCTTTTGATCAAATTTAGCTTTCACTTTCATACCTTACAACTTTACTTTGTTTTTTGCTCATACTTTCTATTTTGAAGTTTATGATATGTCTATGTGTCATAACAAGTAATTTGTTTTGCATCATTTATATTAATCAAGTTATATGCTTTCAAGTTAACTGTAAGAGTGATTTCAGGGTTAACAAGATTGTGTATAATCACTGGATCTGTGATTGTAATGCTGTTTAATGAGCTAACATTTTTGGAATGGTAACTTGCTAAATATAGCTATGTGAGAGCTACCCATACTAAGCATGGTAATATTGTTATCCAGGTTCTTATATGTGTCATAATTCGTTTACCCTAGACTTAGAAAAGTCATCTCATGTGTTGCTATGCGGTGAATTATTAAATATTAGGGCATCTAGAACCATATTTGTTGATGTTATCTAGTGTACGAAATATTCTTGATGATTTTGCATGTTTTTCTATGTTAAACTTGTTCGTAGGAATATCTGTATATTTTATATCTTCTCTAATCTGTTCATACATCTATCCATTCATCCGTCTATCATCCAAACCTCTCCAATATAAATTCCCTATTTTCGTTTACCCTGTAACTCTATTTGGTCTTCAAAATCGAATTCCTTCCCTATAGGATCGATATCTTTTAAAACTACATCGAAACTATATACTTGCAGTGGTCACCATTTTTTCTATTTTGATAAGCGGTATTAACAACACCTGTTCGTATTTTGAACTTTTATCTTATCGGTAGAAAAGTGGGGAACAAGGTTTTTGGCTTCATCACTGAATATAAGCCCTCTAAATTAGTAAAGTCAAAACCTTGAGATCAAGTAGCTAAACAAGTTGTCTGGCTGAAGGGATTTATTGGTTATCTCGGTATGGTGTTTAGCATTGTAAATCTAATAGTGGTCTATTGCGATAATAATGGGGTTATTTCTTAGGTAAAGGAACCCTAGTCTCGTAAAAGAAACGAACAAATACTCATAAAATACCATCTCATTCAGGAGATAGTAGCTAGAAGGATATAAGCTTAGAATACATCCTTGCGGATCAAAATCTAGCAGATGGGCTATGCAATTGACTCAAGTTAAGCGTGACCAGCATGATAACGAGTACGGTATGCAGCACATGGGCAATTAGCTCTAGTGCAAGTAGGAGATTGTTAGGCATGATGTATACCCTAAAGGCAATGAGGGAGATATATCTTTGTTAGTTATAATATACAAATAGTTTCAAATTATTGTTATCAATAATAAATGCATCTTTGTTTTTTAATCAATTATTTTTTAAATTATGTATCTCGCTGGTATCATATATATATATATATA
>CATIWQ010662327.1:0-18237 GCA_949673415.1 Euphorbia schlechtendalii
ACATATATATATATATATATATATATATATATATATATATATATATATATATATATATATATATATATATATATATATATATATATATATACATTAAAATTGTTTGAGGAACCTCAGAAGGTAACATATCTAACTTAATTCATTGAAATTTAAGTTGCAATAAGTTGAATTTAGTTAAGATAATAAGTTTTAATAAGTTAAATCTTATTATATTGTTGGAGATGTTGATTATTTCACATAAAATATAAACTAAAATGATAAGTGATATATATACGAACATTGTAAAATTACAACTAACAAAAACCAATAACTTTTATGTTAGATGAGCTCGTTACCACTTATATGTTATTATCTTATCTTATAAATCCTACAATGGACCCACCTAAGAAGAGACAATAAAGTATAATTAATTTAGACTTAATATCTATATATACATAGTTGTTTTTTTTATATTTTTTCTTCATCTAGCTTGCAATAATAACCAAAAAAAAAAAAAAAGAAAAAAAATCGACACCTCACCCCACCTGAATGTGGACTTGAACCTATGAATTCTAAAATCATAATTTCAGCCTCAATCATAAGACTAAGACCTTCGCCACATAGTTCACATTACGCATATTACACAAAGTTTCTTACATAATTACAACTTACAAGTAATAAAATGAAGATTGAAGTAGAGATAATATTTGAAAAATTTATCAAGCCATCATCTCCTACATCTTCGCACAGTTTTTCTTATAAGAAAGAAGGCTATTAGAGGAAAAGGGAAATGACCCTCCTACCAACTAAGAGTGAAATATATAAATAGATCTCGAGAGGATGTCGAAATTACATAAGAATGAAAAGGATTGTTTAATACGTCCCAATAAGAATAAGAAAATGATCAAATTCTACTGCGAATAAAATGAATAACAAGATTAATAGAGCTATACAAAATGTCTTTCAAAGAGTCAATATTATCAAAATCTTTCTTCTTTCTTCTCTTCCGAAGTTTCCAAACTATAATCATCCAGATTAAGATACCAACATCAGATTTGGTCCTTTGAAGAGAATTTTCCTTGCCCTAGAATATATTTATGCACCTTCGCCATCTCCATTTTTCGTTTCTCGAACAGATCCTACCCAATACAAAATATAGTTTTCTAATTCTCTTTTATTTTTTTATGATTACAAGATCAAAATCAAATTTCTTGCTTGAAAGAAAAATACTACTTAAATCAACAGCATGTTACTTCTAATTAATATATTCCCTTTTCCTAAAAATCAGTACTGTATTTATTCATATTTTCAATTAGTATGGAATCTCGCATATCACAAGATCTTCTATCAAAAATATTCATATTGCAAAAAATAAAATATAAAAAGCTTTCTAATCTTTTGAAGAAATGCTAGCTGTAGTGGCTTGGCCACGATCCACGATCTATGTATATACTTGAATTGGTATAAGTAATACTCAATATTGGAGAAATCAATAACTCATGTATCAAACAAATCTTTTACATTGTCAAATATATTCCATTGGTTCAGCGGTGAATAAGCGACTTGTACACTTCATATTTCTCGACGAAATCTCATCCTAAAATTGATAAAAGTAACCAAATTTCTCATTAAATTTATTTAAAGTATTTTACCAGTTCGCTTAACTTGCATAAATCAAGCACATAATTATTGTGTTCGTCGTACATGTCATATAGCAAACAAAAAGTCACCACTTAATCAATCAGCAGCAGATTCATACACTTTTAGTAAATTCAAGGTAAAAAATAAGATTTTTTACAAGTTTAACACCACATAATCCATAAGTAGCTGATTAATGCATTTTTATTTTTATTATATCTAATAAAATAATTGAGTAGTAAAACATTTTAGTTTAGTGGTGGAGACTGAAGCTGTAGTCATTGAGGTCACATGTTCGAGTATATATCTGGGAAGAGTGGGGTGAAAATGTTTCTTTGTTATTATTGTAAGCTCAATGATTTTTTTTTTTAAATATAAAACACCAAATGCATTATTAACCTCCTCAACTTGACTCCAAACGCCGGATGCTATCTCAAACTTGCAAAAAGATCACTTACCCCTTTCAACTAAGTAAAAATGCATCAGTTTGCCTCCTAAATGCCATATGTTAACTTTTAGTTGGAGAGAGAAAAATCAGAAAAATGATATCTTTGAAAAGTTAAACCAACTACATTTTGACACGTGACATTGAGAGGGAAAATTCGCTTTTGCGCATCAAGTTGAGGAGGTATCTATCCTTTTACAAATTGGAAGTGACATTTAACTATTGGGACCAAGTTGAGGGGGATAACGATAGATTTGACCAAAATAAAATGTTTAATAAGATGAGTTTTATGTGTTTTGGCAAATAACGTAATAATTGTAATAGAACTATTTTTTTTTACAATGTTGCCGACTAAGAAGAGATAATAAAGTCTAATTTTAAAATCAAACTTCATACCTATATATACACAGTACACATTATATATTTCACACACAAACTTATTTTTTTTTGAATGAAATTGAGGTGAAAGAGAGATAATTTTTGAGCAAGACAATGAAGATTGAAGCAAAAATAATCTCCAGGGAATTTATTAGGCCATCCTCTCCTACACCTTCGCACCTTCGCCATCTTCATTTTTCGTTTCTCGATCAGACCCTACCCGATACTTCTAGTTCTCTTATTCTCTTCTACACGGAAATATCCTCTTCTAACATCTCAAAAATATGCGAACTCCTGAAAAAATCATTGTCCGAAATCTTAACCATGTTTTACCCTGTTGCTGGCCGAATCAGAAACGACACATACATAGACTGCAATGATGAAGGTCTCCTTTTAGTTGAAGCTAGTGTAAATTGTGAACTCTCAAAAATTCTTCGAGAGAAGGATCCCAATAACAACAATTACTTCGTTCCTTTTCGACCAGATGAAGGTGGCGATTTAGCAGCTTTTTCTCAAATCACCGTTTTTAAAAATGGTGGATTGGCTATTTCATTTGGGATTTCGCACAAGCTTGGAGATGCTTCGTCAATCTTCACATTCGTAAATAGTTGGGCTTCCGTTGCTAGAGGCGACACAAATAATTTATACGTTCCTTCCTTTGGTTATTCCACGTATTTTCCACCCATAAACAATTATGCGGTTGATCGTAAGCAATTGACTACGAAGGAAAAGCTTGTCACCAAGTTGTTCGTATTTGATCGCTCAAGCATAACAGAACTTAAAGGTAAATACGATGTTGACAAAGGCCAAGGTCGTAGAGGTCTATCAACTTCTGAGGCGTTGATGGGGTTTATATTGTGTTCGTTAAAGGCCACATCCCCTAATATCATAAAACCTACTAATCCGTTGCATATGGTGTTACAACCGGTGGATCTACGATCGAAAATGGAACCACCGTTGCCAAAAGGTTCGTTTGGTAATCTTGTAATGCTAGTAAGAGTAGAGGCTGAAAATGTCTATACTGATGACAGTTGTTTCGAGATTGTTTGGAGACTGAGAGATTCAATAAGAAGTATCGATTTAAAGCAAATTCCAGACCTTGATGAAATCTCCCAATTCTCTAAGGATATTTGTGACAAATATACTAAAGAAGAGGTGGTTCCTTTTATCTTTAGTAGTTTGCAAAAATTTGGGCCATATGAAACTGATTTCGGATGGGGAAAGCCGATTTGGTTAGGAACAACTCCAATGGTTATAAGAAACTTAATTTATTTTTCCAGTGATAAAGCCGGGAGGAACGTAGAGGTATATGCGTGTTTAAAAGAGGAAGACATGGCTAAATTTGAGATGGCCTATAAGCTCCTTGCTTATGCTTCTTCAACTTCAAATGCTCAATCACGATTATGAATATTCTAAACAACTTGATTTGTAATGATATGTTTTATTTTGTTATTGCATGTTTTTTTTGCTTCTTGTTGCATGTTTTGAATGATTAATGTATTATTATTGTTATTACTATTTTCAATTACAACGTATTTTTAATTATAAAAAAATTACGCCGTATTTTTCATTCCTGTAACTATTTTCAATTACAACGTATGCTCCAAATCCTTCTCCAGGATCTAGTTTTCTGTTAATAAAAATCATATTGTATAAAAAATAATCTTTTACATAAATGCTAGCTGCTGTAGTGACTAGGCCACGATCCGCGATCTTTGGATTAAATAATGAGCAATAGAGAAGTCAATCCTACCTTAATTCAAATTCTGTTTAATAAGAGAATATTTATGAATATTATAGAGGCCAAGATGTGATTTGACAAATAATGACTTTATTAATAACGAAATATATTCAACCATTAGTTTTTACAATGTAGCCAACTAAGAAGAGACAAATCTAATTTTAAATTTAGAATTCCACCCTATAAATATCGCCACAGTTTTTGTAGTTAACATTATACAAGAACCACTTAACTTTCTTACATTTGTTTGCAAGTAAGAAAATGAAGACTGATGCTGCGATAATCTCCAAAGAATTTATTAAGCCGTCCTCTCCTACACCATCACACCTTCGCCATCTCCATTTTTCATTTATCGATCAGATCCTACCCAATACTTCTAGTTCATTTATTTTCTTCTATTCGAAAGAATCATCTTTTAACAACTAATAAATATGCGAAATCCTGAAAAAATAGTTGTCCAAAGTTTGAACCATGTTTTATCCTGTTGCTGGACGAATTAGAAACAACACATGTATAGAATGCAACGATGAAGGTCTCCTCTTAGTTGAAGCAACTCTCCGATATTTGGCAGCATTTTCTCATATCACCTTTTTAAAAATTGGTGAATTAGCTATTTCATTCAGTATATCACAATTGGCTTTCGTGAATAGTTGGGCTGCCAATTCTGGAGGCGACACATATAATTTATACCTTCTTACATTCTGTTATTCCTCCCTTTTTCCACCCATAAGTAATTTTGGGGTTGATATGTTTGGGATTGGTATTGAGCAATCAACTTAAAAAAAAAAGCTCGTCACCAAGTTGTTCGTATTTAATCACTCAAGCATAAAAAAACTTCAAGATAAATACGAAATTGCCAAAGGCCAAGATCAAGGACTATCAACTTCTGGCACGTTGATGATGTTTATATTGTGTACGTTAAATGCTAAATCCATAGCATAAAACCTAATAATCCCTTGTATATGGTGTTACACGCTGTGAATCTACGACAAAAAAGGGAACCACTGTTGCCTAAAGGTTCGTTTGGTAATCTTGCAATGCTAGTAAAAATAGAGGGTGAAAATGTAAATATTGATAACTGTTGTTTTGAGATAGTTTCGAAGGCTGAGAGATTCAATACGAAATATCGATTTGAAGAAGGATCTAGACCTTGATGAAATCGCCTATTTATGTAAGGATGTTTGTAACAGATATAGTATAAGAATATATGGTTCCTTTTACGTTTAGTGGTTTCCTAAATTTTCCGACATATGAAACTGATTTCGGATGGGGAAAGCCTTCATGGGTCGGAACAACTCGAATGGTTATAAAGAACTTCATTTATTTCGGTGATGATAAAGACGGGTGAACATAGAGGTATATGCATGTTTATAGGAGGAAGACATGGCTAAATTCGATATCGAATACAAGCTTCTTGCTTATGCTTCTTCAACTTCAAATGGTCAATCACGGTTATGATTCTAATTTCCAAAGAGCTAAATTTGTAATAAAATGTTTTTTCACATGTTTATCTCCTTTTGTTGTTTTGAATAATTAATGTATCATTATAATTATTAGGCTTAATACATCTATACTTCCTGAACTTGTCCAAAAAGAGCTGTTAACACCTTGAACTTTGAAATGTAACAGATAACCCCCTGTACTTATCTAAACGCGTCACTTTACCCCCTGTACTTGTCTCAAACTCGTCACTTTACCCCTCGTTTTGACCTAACCAATTATGGCTCCTAATTTGAACTCCACGCCCGTGGATTTGGATGTATGGGGTAGAGGTTGAGTTTGGAGTTCAAATTAGGAACCATAATTGGTTAGGTCAACGCGGGGGGTAAAGTGACGTGTTTGAGATAAGTACATGGGGTAAAATGACGCGTTTAGACAAGTACAGGGGGTTATCTGTTACATTTCAAAGTTTAGGGTGGCATCAGCCTTTTTTGGACAAGTTCAGGGGGTATAGATGCATTAAGCCTAGTTATTATGGAGTATTATTTAATGCATGTTTTATTATTTTTATTCTCATCTGGCTTTTCCACCATGAATATTATATCTTGGCTCACTCCGCCGCCCATCCTAGAATCTCAGACAATAGAATTCATTGCACATCTCTTCAATAAGCAAACCTAGACTCGTAGTTTCATAATTGAAAGAGAGCTTCCAGTAAAAACAAGTTCCCTATGCTTATGTGATGACGTTACACCTACTCCATCTGCAATACAAACTCAGGGCAAATTCAGAAATTTTGCATTGTGTTATCCATGTATATACATATAACATTTTAAATAAATTTATTCAATTAAAAATTCATGAAAAAAGTTTAAAAATACAACGGTGAATATTTTTTGCTGAACAATAAAATTGTAAAGGAAATAGTAGAACTGGAATTGACGAACATATATACATTCATTAGAAAATGTATTATTTCTAAGATAAATGTATAATTAAAAATTAATATAGTATCTAACGAAAACATTTATTATGGTCCAAATACAATTTACCATTACACATATACCAATTTTTTTTTAAAAAAAGTGGGATCCTTGAAACCCACATCACAATAGGTGGCTTTGACACTATACAACATGCTCTGATTACGGATAATGGCGGGTTCAAGTTGGTCAGAATAACCTAGGCGCGGGTTATGAGAAACGATGGTGAGAGGAGTAGCTAAGATAGGAGGCGAAGTGGCGAGATGACCAATGTAGAAATGGCGGTGCAGCGGGAAGAAGAGTGGAGAGGAAAGGCGGCACGATTGGGGGGGGGGGGGGAGCGGAAAAATCACAGGATGGAAGGAGGGATAAGTGAGCAGAGAGAATAAGGGGCAAAATTAACACGACCCAAAATTGTAAATTAGGACAAATTCAACTGTGTCGGGTTTGAGAACAGAGCCGACTCAATTCATCGTACATCTCAATGGGTTTAATTCCGAAACCGACTCCATTGATATGATATCTGGGGTCAGTTTCATGTTAAAACTGACCCTAATGTTCGGGTGCGTTTTTTTTATACATTTGGGTCCTTTTTGTGATAATTCTGTTCTGCACTAGTGAATCCCAAATTATAATTGCCTAAGTCCTTTACCTTTGAGATGATTCTTTATTACTTTCTTGCTGTTAATCTTATATATCTTTTTTGTTTTTGTTTTTGTATGAATTTTACTTTTCATTTTATATAATTCATACCCGCCTTTTCTCTTTTAGTATCGGGAGTACTGCTAACCTTGTTGGAATCATCATCCTTTAGAGTTTTCCAGCCCCTTCAATGTTTCATAAAAAAATAGAACTTTAGAGAAGGTAAAAAGCCATGTCTTAACAAAACAAGAATTATATAAAACTTGTGCTATGGCCATCTAACTAATAAAAAATCTATATACATTTACATTTAGTTGCTGATTAGTTGATTATTGTTATCGAATGTTATACTTTCATTGATTTAGGATCTCATAATATACAATTTGAATTAAGATCCCATAAATGTTAAGGCCGGCTTTAATTTTAGATGCCTGATGTTGGGACTAGATAAATTATTTCCTCCACGAAGTTTGAATGGTTGAATTAAACATTATGTTGACAGTTAATTTCAAATTACTTTTAATTCTAATCCAGCCTATGACTTTCTAAAAGTTGAGTTATTTAATTAAAATTATAGATTTCCGTGCAATGAATGAAAATGATTTGGAATTTGCTTTTTAGAACTGAATTCAAAAGATATTTTTATGTTTCAAGAAATTGTGCAAAAAAAGATGTGGAATTCACATGAATGATAACTTTTAAATCTAACCTATTTTGTGAGTGTTTCTTGTGACCATTTGAATGGTTTGCTGATGATTTTGACTAATATGTGCCTATTTACGACTTAAACACTATTTGAGATGATTTATCATGTTTGGAGCTATTTTAGAGTCATTCCGGAAGATACCCTGGAATCTAGTGTAAGGAGTTGCGGGTTAAAAAATTTGAGAAGCTATTATTCGGTTCAAAGTGGATTTTCACTGCTGACATGGAAGACAACCTCCAGGCTGTTCAGTGCAACTAAGGAGGAATTTCAGATTCACATTTTTCCAATTTGAAGGCTTCATATTTTGTTATATTTTTTTTGAAACCCTGCGGAAGAACAATGTGTTCTTCCATCGGTAAATGTTTGGAATGAGTGAAAATTTCGGGGCGAACATCCCAACTAAATTGATGCTTTCGCTTTCCTACAAAACACCCAAACCTCTTTTATTAAAAAAGAGCGTGTCACAAAGGGCATAAGTTGAATTACAAAGCAAGGCCGGATTGACTAAGATATCCATGACCGATAGCGAAATATGTTTGTTCCTATTTTTAAAATAAAACAAAAAATGATGAATACTAGTTAAAAATAAGTTTTCGGATCCTCGAATATTCTCAAAGATGAATTAATTCCGTCGTTTCCAAATTCCCCACGCTATGGAGAACCATACCGATGTTGCAAAGTCACGTTTGATTCCGGAAGCAAAGAAAGACCTCCACGTCTCCAAGAAATCGTACGAACCACTTGGAATTGACAGCGAGTATTCAAGCCAATGAATAGCGTTACACCATACAAGCGAACTGTCTTTGCAATAGAGAAGCATGTGATCGATTGATTCGATTTCTTGACAAAATGGACACAATGAGTCCATCACTGCTGCCCCTCCTCTATTAAAGAGGAATTCTTTGGTTGGAAGCCCTTTGTGAAGTAAAAACCAATCGAAAAAGCGAACGCGTGGTAGTATAGGTGTATTCCAAATTATATTGAATGACACAAGTGGTTCTGCCTCCATCCTATACGCATAAAAACCTGCACAAAAACATGCGGAAGAATACAATTTCCTTGGTCCAATTCTCCAAAGAAGCCTGTCATTTACACTCGAGAAAATTAACGTAACCTGTCCCTCATTTGCATACGGTTCCAATGGCGGAAAAATGCTCTGAACACTCTCGAGAATTAACTTTTTCATCTCCATACACCGTTGCCTTTCAAACAATCAAAGTCGTCTACGCCATAATGGTTTACCAAAACAAGCATTGTTGAATAGTTCCGTGCAAACATTTTCCACCGTACCATTTTGCATGATGTTCAACTCCCAAAGATCTGCAAACATACATTTTAATGGCTGATTTAAAGCCTCAGAATCACGCCAAAACTGGGCCCCTTTACCATTACCCAGTTGCAACCGTGTGTTTAAAATAAAAAATTCCCAAAACTCATTATTCCGAAAACAACATGAAATTACTTTTCGCCAAGTTGGGGACATCCGTGAAATATCCATTTCAATTAAATCCCACCATGAGTTAATAACATGTCTTCGTGCACACAAAATAGCCCAAAGAGATTCATCATTCAAATTATGTAAGCGCCATAACCATTTGAGTAATAGACTACAATTAACAAGCTTAAAATAACGAATATATAGTCCACCCAAGTGCTTCGGTAAGTTAATTGTTTTCCAACTAATTTATAAATACCATTGTGAACATGGTCTCCCCGCCACAAAAAATTCCTCATAATGCATACAAGTTTCTTATTCACCTCCTCCAGTAAATTGAAGAGCGAAAGTAAATAAATTGGGATAGAGGAAAATACCGATTTCACCAAAACTTCGCGTCCTGCATATGATAGACATTTTCCTTTCCAGCCAGCTAAACGATTCTGAAATTTTGCAATCAACGCATCCCAATTGCCACAGTTAATTCGCTTGAAGGAAAGATGGGTGCCGAGATAGCTTATAGGGAAAGTCTCGATCTTGCATCCAAGACTCGATGCACAAGTATTAAACCTCTGTTCGTCAATATGGACCCCGAGGATGGAACTCTTATGATAGTTTATACAAAGGCTCGAGATTAATTCAAAACAAAGTAATATGCGGCCTAATTGGGGTAAAGAGACGCATCCGGTGAAAGAAAGATGATTGTGTCATCCGCAAATTGCAATAGGGACACATCTGGTAGAGAGTCCTTTAATTTGAACACTGGAAGAAGTCTCTCGCGAATACTCGTATCAAAGAGCTGCTTTAGTCCCTCAATAGCTAGAACAAAAATGAATGGCGATAGCGGGTCACCTGAATTGGAATTGGTCGATTCGGGCTTCCGTTTATTAGAAGAGATGTGGTAGAGTCGTGGCGGTAACCTCGCAACCAAGAAATCCATTTGTGATTAAATCCCATCTTTATCAAAGCCGCATCAATGTAAGACCAGGAGACAAAATCAAAAGCTTTATGGAAGTCCAATTTCAGTACCATGCATGACCGTCGTTGTTTATGAATGGAATGGAGTATTTCGGAAGCCAAAAAGGAGCACTCGTGTATATATTTTGTTATATCTATTATTCCTTTTTTGTCTACTTCAAGTTTTAGTTGTTTAGGCAATTTGTAAGTTCTAATTAGTCATTGATTTCAATTAGGAGATGTCTTGCCTAATTAGTAGGCTTGGTTACTGATTTAAAAGGCGTGAATTTCCAGCCTTGGGGCATCATCGTTTTTGGCTGCTTTTGTTATACAGAAAAACGTGACTTTTATTCATTCTTTATTTTCTATGTTTTTAATTAAATTTCCAGCAAGCATTATTTCATCTATGAGTAGCTAAACTCATATTCATTCCGTGAAGTTAATTTCTAAGGCTGCAATTGGATCGTGAGATCTCTTTGTATCCATTCTATTTCAATTCTTAATTTACAATTTGAATTATTTTTATTGTTATCTAGGTTGAGGTTTCATGTGAGATCCTTGAATTTTTTTGCCTTTTTTTTTTTTTTAAATATGGGTCAATTTTGTCAAATTTTGTTGATTGTGGGGTTTGAATCCACAACCCGACACTTCTTGGATTTTTCAAGGGTGGTGGTCACTAAACCAAGTCTAGTTTCTTTTACCTATTTAATATATCATTATTCTTTTATGAATTCGTTAGTGTTTTTATAATTGATTTGAGGCAATGGATAGTTGGGATTCATGGTTGTAGTTGAGTTTATCAAATTACTTCATGTTGGATGAATAGTTTGGTAGGAATCGGTATCTTCAAATCGTAACGTCGACATTTTCATTGTATCTTGTATGTTGCGTATATGATTATTACAAATTTACGTGATTAATTGCATGTTAGGTGTTTTAAATCAATTTTAGCAAATATATATAATTGTAATTAATGAACTAATGCAATTAAACCCGTTGACAGAAGAATAAGATTATTTTTTCTTGGCCAAATGCATCAAAACCCCCCTGAAGTTGGCTGAGAAAATCGGATGCCACCCTCAACTTTCAAAAGGATCAGTTACCCCCCTCAACTTGGCAAAAAGGACCAGTTATCCCCCTTAACTTGGTAAAAATGCACCAATTTGCCCATTTAATACCACGTGTCAACTTCTGGTTAAAGAGAAAAAAATCAGAAAAATGACATCTTTGAAAAGTCAAACCAACCAGATTCTGACACGTGGCATTGAGGGGCTAACTGGTGCATTTTTGCCAAGTTAAGGGGGTAACTGGTCATTTTTACCAAGTTAAGGGGGATAACTAATCCTTTTGAAAGTTGAGGGTGACATCGAATTTTCTGAGCCAACTTCAGAGAAGTCCTGATGTATTAGACATTTTTTCTTCCTTAATCATTTCAATGGATTCCAGAGGAAATAATCTCACATCTTCCTACGCTAGGCGTTGTCTAGTCTTAGCTTATCGCATGTTGTTTGAAATAATCTTACAGGAAAGCTTTTTCACTATTAAATTTTGCCGTATTTTATTTACGTTTTGCTTTGATTAGTAATAATTCAACATTCTCAAAACCCACCTTTTATTTACTGCATTGTTTTCTTGATCAATAAATTGTTTGTTCCCCGTGGAAACAATCTCACTTATCACTATTGCAATTTCTTAATTTCACACATAAAAAGATTTATAATTATTTTTGACGGATTCGACGTCCATCAATGAGTTTTTGTATACATAGACAATAATCGGTTAATAGATTTATAATTATTTAAAAATTAATCTAAGTATATTGAGTTGCTCATTTCAAGGAAAGTTTGCATACGTAATTAATGAGTTATTAGTCCTCATCATTTTACAATTGCATACAAATATTTTTATGGAATTTCTTGCACGTTTAAATTTGGTGAGGCATATTCGATAATTTCTACAAGATTTTTGTTAATTAGAAGGGTTTACTTTTATATTCTTCTAGAAATTTCAAGATTACGGACATTGAATTTACTAATGAAGGATTAATTAAAAACAAAGTTTAATTAAAAAAATCTTTGTTTTAATGAGGCAATATATTAGTGATCAATATCTTAACCTAGTAAATAAGACTGAACTTATATTTTTTAAAGATCTCATTTTCTTTGGAACTTTGCCCTTTTGTATTTTAGCAATTTTAAATAAAAGGAAACAAAATTGTGGATAATTCATTTTTGCTTGATTAAAATATTTTTTCAATTGCTGGTTCATTTCCCCAATATACCAGTCTTTATCGTTGAAAAAATTGAAAACGAAAGAAATATTATTGAAATTTGTCACACATTTAAAACCTGTGCCATTAAGATAATTTACAAGATGATAATTCATTTCTATTTCAGAGAACATTGACATTGTATATTGAATTTTGCTTAGAGCATTTTATGAAAGAATTTGCGTGTTGCGAAAACATTAAACTTGACAATTGAATGAGGTATGTGGTGTCTTTGGGAGCGATGCCATATTTTTTTCTTTGTTATTGCAAAATTTTCTTGGTACACATCATAATATAATGCAAAATAGCTCATTGTAGAAAAGTCATCCTGAATTGCTTTATATATTTAGAATGAAAATGACCGTATAATAGAAAATCTTTACTAAAAAATCATAACACCAATCTTCCTCAACGTTTTTTACTTGAAGTGAATTGAAAATCGATATATTTTCACAAGATAATTGCAAAAAATCAATATATTTTCACCTGTCACATTAAAAATCTTTTAGGCAATTATAAAAGTGAATTTAAGACATGATAATAAGACTTCTAATCCACTCAAAGAAAAAATTATATTTTCTATTTGTTAAAGAATAAGAAATAATTATTGATCATCTAAGAAAATGTCAAACTGGTTTATAAATATTAAAAACCTTTAGATTAATCCATGACTATATTCAGGAGTCATATTACCATACATATATGTCAATATTGGAACATTCTTGTAAAAAATGTTATATTATTTTTCAACAATTTATGTCTGCACATTTTTTTAAACCAGCAAAGTTCGTATTTATCAAGGTTCATAAAAGCGATTGCAAAATTATCCTTCTAACAAAATTGTTAGATTTTGGAAGGAATTATGTCATTCGTAGTGGTGACCATGTTTGTTTGTGATTCTGATAAATTCATAAGACAGGGAAGAGAAATTTTTTTGATATTGTATTCTTTATTTTGTGATTTGATATGTTCTATTGTATAGACTTATAGCCTTACCAACGTAATTAAGCTAATAACTTATAGCAATTGATAACTCCAAGTTAATTACGAAATTGTAAGGGATGAAGGCGTAAATTTCATTTTTACTTTATATTTCAATTTACCAGCGTATATAAACTAATAACTTAAAACAATTGATAACTCTTCAAGGCGTTAAATTTCATATATGTTGCTTTAACTTTCTAGTTTCTTAATTTCATACAATATGAATAATATTACAGGTTAGTCGTACATTGGCAACATCTTGACCATAATCGACATAAAATATTACAATTTAAACTTTATTTAATGTCACTCAAGCTAAACTATGAACATTTATACTATGATCCTGAATCAATGATGTGACTTTTGATCATAACATTCAAATTTTGATATATGTGTTCAATTTTAATTATTTGAACTCCATTGATGCATTTGTCAAAATTACAATGTTAGAACCGAAATATATCATTAATCTATGATCATTGTATAAATTTCCCTAAACTAGAGCAGCCTGAAATGTTAAATTCAGCTTTCATTTATGGTTATGGGAAATAAAATAAAAGAATTTTTTAGTTGCATTTTTAATATCATGAAACTCAATATATATCTTATGCTAAATGTGGTCAAAATGACGACGTAAAATAATAACAACAGTATAAATATATGTAATATGTGTACAACGATAGGAAGTTATCTGCAATATATATTAATTGTATAAAATAAAGTTCATTTGAGAGATTATAAATTTCATGTTAAAAAATTAGAAATAACTACGCAAGTTAATATGATGTATGATGTATCTATAGATTAACAAAACCAGATTTTTCTTCCGTTGTTTCAAATTTAACAAGTTGCTTGAATATTTGAATATTAGCCGTTGATTGATTCATTGATGGTCGGCAAGAAATTTCATTTGCAATTTTCCCATTTAATTACTTTTCTCAAGCAAATTAAATCATCTTGCTATTATAAATACCTCCAAAATCTCCAATGTGGAGCTCACAAATTAAATCAACTCAATACAATGAATACTATAAGCTCTAAGATTATTCCAATGTTTCGATTTCTTTTCGTTATTTTTCTATCGATCACATGCGTAAATTCAGCTCTTAGTTCCCAAGAAGATTTTCTTTCATGTCTTCGATCCGAGTCCCAAAACTCAGATGCCATCTCCAAAGTAATTTACACCCCCCTCAACTCCTCATACTCAACCGTCTTGAAATCCTCCATACAAAACCCTAGATTCGACAACCTTTACACCCCGAAACCTTTAGTCATTGTCACACCATTGAACGTATCCGACGTTCAAGCATGCGTGATTTGCTCTAAGAAACACAACCAACAAATCAGAGTTCGAGGCAATGGACATGATTACGAAGGTCTTTCTTACGTATCCATTACCCCCTTCGTGATCATTGATCTCATCAATCTTCAATCTGTCAATGTTGACGCTGAAAACAACACTGCATGGGTCGAAGCGGGTGCAACTCTAGGCAAAGTATACTATAGTATAGCTCAGAAAAGTCAGAACCTCGCTTTTCCGGCTGGAGTGTGCCCTACCGTTGGTGTTGGGGGCCACTTCAGCGGCGGGGGATATGGTGCGTTGCTGAGGAAATACGGGTTGGCAGCAGATAACATTGTTGATGCGCAACTAATCAATGTTAACGGGACGATTCTTGATAGGGCTTCTATGGGAGAAGATTTGTTTTGGGCAATAAGAGGAGGAGGTGGAAATACTTTTGGTATTGTTGTAAATTGGAAAATAAATTTGGTTTCAGTTCCTTCTACGGTTACTGTTTTCAGAGTGCAAAAAACATTGGATCAAAACCTAACATATTTGGTCAATCAGTGGCAAACAATTGCCCCAAAAGTCAACGAAGATCTCTTCATTAGGATTGTATTAGAGAAAGTCAACTCAACTGTAAGAGGATCATTCGAATCCTTGTTCCTTGGAGGAGTAGACGTGCTTCTTCCAATGATGCAAGAAAGTTACCCTCAACTCGGTTTGACCAGGGAAGATTGCATTGAACTGAGCTGGATCAAGTCGATTTTGTATTTCGCGGGATTCCCAACTAATTCATCATTGGATATATTGCTCAATAGGACACAACCTACATTGAGAAAGTTCAAAGCAAAATCGGACTACGTGAACACACCGATGCCTGACATCGCATTGGAAGGCATATGGGAAAAGCTACTAGAATTGGAAGCCAATTCGGGACAAGTGATCTTTAGTCCATATGGAGGAAGAATGAGCGAGATATCGGAATCGAGCATACCGTTCCCACATAGAGCCGGGAATTTGTACAAAATACAACATTTGGTGTATTGGGATGAGGAAGGAATCAAAGCAACAAATTTCAACATAAACTGGATAAGAAGACTATATCAATTTTTGGGTCCTTATGTTTCCAAAAATCCAAGAGCAGCATACATAAATTACAGGGATCTTGATATTGGAATGAACAACATCATTGGCTACACAAGTTATAAACAAGCCAGCATTTGGGGGATTAAGTATTTCAAGAATAATTTTGACCGGTTAGTTCACATTAAAACTATGGTTGATCCTACCAATTTCTTCAGAAACGAACAAAGCATCCCTTCTCTATCCTCTTAAATTAATTTTTTTTAACAAGAATAAGGATGTTACAAGGTTTCCTTGTTTAATTACATCCATATATATATATATGTGTTTGATTTATTTGGTATTTATTTGTATGTACTTAAGTTTGTTTCATGCACAATTTGTTTGTAATAATTAAATTTAGTTATTTGAAATTGGTTTTCATTTGCTTAATTATTTTATAATATCCATAATGAAAGAAAGAAATATAGCTATTACACATATGAAAAACGTTTTTAGCCATATTGACCGTCGAATAACTAATTCAGTCCCTAACCTTTAATAATCATCAATTTCACCCTCACCTTTTATACACCTATTCGCTTTCTTTCGGGCCAATTTTTTTGGTACAAACGAAAAGTACCTTTATTGAAATAGTTTAGGGTTTAAATAGAGTCAAAGTTCCTCACTCATCCTTACCAATTAAGGGTTGAAAATCGAATCCGAATCACCTCCTCATGCTCAAGCCTCAACACAACATTTGTCATGAAATTGTGGGCTTCGAATCTTATTAGCGTGCACAAATATTCGTATAAAGATTTATTGGACTTTTCTCGGAATATACAACTTGTTTGATGCATATTTTAAATAAAACTAAGGGTCTAAAATGTATTTTGTCTTAAGACATAAAATTAGTGAATATACATATATATAAACAGCAGGAAAAGTACAGTTGCCAGGAAGGTAAATTGTTGAAAAAATTGTAAAGGTTAGGGATTGGATTAACTTTTATTGAATAGTCCATAGGGTAGTTTGAGCCAAAATTCTATAAAAAGAACTTCAAAACGTACGTATTTTCATATTGGCTATGTAGAATCCACAATATTTGAAAAGCGTGTATTCATGTAATGGTCGATAAATAAAGGGCTTTGAATTCAAACACAGTCCACTTGTTATCAATATGTAGGTGCAATTCACACTTATTTGTCCCATTTATTCGGCGAGAAAATAAACCTTCTAGTGTAATGTTGTCCACTCTAGCTAGCTATATGTCAATTTAATCAATTCGTGCCATTTACAAAATTTTTAATTGATACCGCGGTGTGTAATTCTTTGCGATAACGCCCAATACCATTAAAAAAGTTTAATCTTCGTAATGAAATGCATATATCAGATCATATCTGCTAAATAAATTAATAACAAACGAATTGGCAATGGAAGTCCTTTTGCCTTGGCTATTTGATTGAATTTGAGGTAACATTGAGTTTGAATTTTTTTATAGAAACAATGGGTTTGAATTTATAAACATATTTATCAACATATTTATCTTTTAGTTTTGAGTTCTGTTTGGATCATAGTTGACTTTATTATTAAAATTCAATTTTTGTTTTAAACAATACATCTTCAAATAGAAAATACAATCCCCAACCCAGATTGAAAGAAAACTTTGTAAGGGCAATAGAGTCCAGTCCATTTGAATTTCCCCTCGATAAACATTTCTTGTAATTTTTTTATGAGACCATTTTTTGTAATGGATTTTTATTTCTTAATTACTAGTATTTTAAAAAGCGCTAGGCGCTAGTTGGGGTGTTAGAATCTCCAGAGATTTATGCGAGGATTAACCGGGATCTAGATGAGACTTAGGCGCTAGTCGGCGGGGTTTATATGCTAAGCGCAGTTGGATGGCAACCCTCAAATTAACGTATAGACGAGCATTTTTAAAACAGTGTTAATAACTTGGTAAAATTTTTGTAAAAATTTAACACTTTTCCAAATTTTATAATCTTTTTAATGAAAACGAGGAAGAATGTTAATTAGCAACAGAAATCTCAATTGGGTTGACACCCCGTTAACTTAAACAACTAACTTCACCCCAAATTTTTTAAATGATAATCAAAAGAAAAAAAATACTAAATGTTAGTGACTCTAACTCGATACAAATCTCGGACTTGCTGCACAATAGATATTTCATTCTTTGCTATTAGCCAAATATTTGTTGAGGCGCGAATTTTAATTTATCTATTTTTAATATATATATATATATATATATATATATATATATATATATATATATATA
>CATIWQ010662351.1:0-10179 GCA_949673415.1 Euphorbia schlechtendalii
TTATCTAGGAATAATTTTAATTCCCTTCGTTGGGGTATTCTAACATAAAAATTAAAAAGAAATAAAATAGAAGATTGAGATGAAGAGAATTATTACAACATTTACAATAATAAATAAAATAATTCCTAGGTTCACAATTAAAAAAAATCAGAAAGAGATGAAGCAGATAATAAGCTCGGAATTCGTAGTTCTAGGAACTCAGAGGCTTACCCTTGCGGTATGAATCCACTTCAGCGTATCCGTTCGATCCCCGGGAGGATTCCTCGTTCGTTTTGATTTAATTGTAGTTTAATTGAAAAATACGTGTTTATTTATCCAAATGATAATCAGACTCGGGTTCTAAATTTATTTTAGACCCGAGGATATCTGAGGATATTTTAAGAAATATAGATGAAGAAATTTGATTTCAAGATGAAGAAGTTTAGAATCCAAAAGTGTTTTGGATCCTAGAAAATGTTACAAGAAAAGAAGAAATTATTGTTTGTATTTTTTTTATTTGAAAGAGAATTTTTCTCTGAAAATTTCGAGCCCCCTTCAATAAAAAAATGTCCGACTATCTATAGAAAAATCCCGAAAAATCCAAAAAAACCAAAAAAGTTTGGCGGGGTGGCCTAAAAGTTTGGCGACCTTGCCAGACAGTTTGGCGAGGCAAGCCTCGCCAGACTACTTGGCGAGGCTCGCCGATCCTTGGCGAGCCTCGCCAGGGTTTGGCGAGGTTCGCGGCCAGGTTCGCCAGACCCTTGGTGAACCTCGCCAGGATCCTGGCGAGGGGCAAGAGTCTAGCGATGTTTGCCAGGTTCTCTGGTGAGCCGTGCCTCGCCAAATATAGGCGAGGTAGGCTCCGGATCCGGTTTTTGGCTGCGTTTTCGATTTTTTTGTGTATTTTTATATTGATTTCTGAATTAAAGTCCTTTTAAATTCAACGATGAGGAAGACTCTCATTTGAAGATCGTCGAACGGTCGAAAATTATGTGATTTGAGGATAAATATCCCGAAAAGCCATCGTCATTGAACACACGAGCTTGTACAAAATCCCGTGCTCACATCGCTATTGAGTTTTTTTATTTGAATCACGATTTGAGTTTCAGATTTGGATTTGCTATTTAATTTTCTGTTTTTAATTGCGATTGAGTTTGTTTTTCATTTTTATTCTTTTTTCCATATTGCATTTTGTGTTTTAGACCATGTTTCTCTTTTCTGGCAATTTCAGTTGTGTTTAGATCTCTTTTTTTCAGTGTTTTTGTGTTTGTTGAGGTTTTTTCACTTTTCTGCAATTTTCAGTTCTCTTTTCTATTTCGGTGATGGCTTATTGTATATAGAATGCAAAAATGTAGGAGAAGAGATCATGTTGGAATTTCAAGAGATGCAACTTTCTGAATTATGATCGAAAGAAGTCATTGATTTGATCTTTGTCGGTCTATCGAGAAGCAATTCAATTAGATGAGTGTCCAAATAGAGAGAAACAACATCATTCAAGGATTTTGAGTTTTTGAACTTTTACTTAGCTTTCATGGATGATTTTAGTATAGAGTTGTTGTATGGTTGTTGATAAGTCTGCTAGTTTTTAGGTCTTTTCCAGCTTCTATTCTAATTCTGTTTTTTGGATCATGTCATTATACCTGGTATAATGACTATTATACCAGGTATAATAACCAATATAACCAGTACAATGAGTAATATAAAAATGTATACACATAATTGGAGATAAAGAAAGTATTAAGATTGAGTTTCAAGTTTCGCATTTGAATAGTATATGATCATTATATACATCAAGTGTCATATTTCACATTAGAATCCAATTTTCAGATCATGCAATTATACCTGGTATAACGCAAACTAATTTTATCAAAAAATAATTAAAAAATAAAAAAAGTATTAAGATCGGCTTCAGATATCGCATTTGAATAGACGTGTGTGCATAGATAGAGAATAAAAATATCTAGATTTCGCTACATTCATAAGTGTTAGCGAGAAAATGTATAAGTGATTCGAACCCTATTTCGATCACTAGATTTCTCTACATATTCGAGCGATTGTTATATAAGTGTAATTGCAAATCACTTATCAATAAAAGTTGTCATTCTTCAATATTCGTTTGTTCGATATTCACAAAGAATAGCATCCTAGCGAAGGTTCTGTACGAGTCGAGGCCGAATTCAAAGCAGACGTAGGAATTGCGAGAATTGACGACTCCCATTAAAGAGTGGCTACGGTTTGATCAACTTTAGCTTTCATTTGCATACCTTACAAATTTGCTTTGCTTTCTACTTATACTTTCTATTTCGAAGTTTATGATATGTTTATGTGTCATAATGTGTATTTCGTGTTTAGTCTTTTATATTAATCAAGTTATATGCTTTTGAGTTAACTTTAAGAGTAGTTTTGGGGTTAACGAGATTGTGTATAATCACTGGATCTGTGATTATAACGATGTTTAGTGAGCCAAGATTTTTGGAATGGTAACTTGCTAAATATGGCTATGTGAGAGCGACTCGTACTAAGCATAGTAATATTGTTATCCAGGTTTATGTAATCATCTTAATTCATTTGCACTAGATTTAGAAAAGTCATTTCATGTGTTACTCTGCGGTGAATAATTGAATATCTGAGTGTTTAGAACCGAATCTGTTAAATTAATATAGTGAACATAATATCTTTGATGACCTTGCATGCTTTCTTTGCTATACTTGTTCGTAGAGAATATCTATATACTTTTTATCTTCTCTAATCTTTCATACATTTATCTATCCATCAATCATTCCAATCATCCAAACTAAATTACATTATTTTCTTTTATTCCGTTCCTATTGTTGATCTTTAGAGCCGGTTCCTTCCCTGTGAGATCGATATCTTTTAAAACTACACCGCAACTGTATACTTGTAGTTATCATCATTTTTCTATTTGATAACTGGTATTAACAACACCTATACTTTAAAACCAAAATCTTGTGAACAAGTTATTAAACTTATCAGTAGAAAAGTGGCGAATAAGTTTTAAACTTGGAAAAGGTATTCAGAGACTAGAGGTAGGCTCATGGTTGAACCAGGATAAATCAGGTGTTAAAGTTCTTACTTTTGCTTTAAGCTTTTACTGCGCTCATCTCATTCATCATTCTTTCTATCGTTAAGTGGTTTTGCTTGAAAAACTAATCCGAGTTGAGTAAAGTACTCAGCAAGAGATTGCAGATAAACTCTGGCAGCGAAGCTGAGCAGTTTATAAGTTTTTAGACCAACTCAGCACGCATAACTCAGCACACATCTAAAAACTTAACTTGGTTAAATATTTTTATAAATCTAAAAGTATGAATCGCATTCACCACCCCTCTGTGGTTGTTTATAGCTGTCTAAGGACTAACAAGTGCATCAACTTATTGATCATTGTGATTTATAAATGAAAATTTTGAATTATCCATGATCTGAGTACAATATTCAATCATGCTACTTGCATGCAATTGAAGATTATTGAAGAATACTCTCAAAGAACATGCAAACTCAGTTCAAGCTAACAATTATTGGGGTGCATATTCAGAGATCAAAGTGAAGATAATGAATAATTATACTTCTTGAGAAATTCTCTTGTCAGCATCAAAATGGGGAAGATTGTTGAATCTAGATGTCAGGGGTACTCAGAGTATGTTTTGACACTTACTATGAGAATGGCTTCTAAATCAATGATCTATATCAGAGGCAAGTTAATGAAGTAATAAGTCTCAAGCAGTATCATAGTGTAGCCTTGATCAAAAGCATCATCAGAGTCTACAAGAATCAAAGGATGCATCAGAGTTTTCAAATCTTGAAGAATTTCTCAGAGATTATTTTAGTTTCTTAGAGCGAAGTATCCTCTAAGTTGAATAATTTAAGGATAAATTTTATGCGGAAAATTAATTTTAAATTATTTAATAGCAAATCTCAAGGCATCACGTGAGTTTATTTTATTATGTTCTTTGCATTTAACGAAGCTACTCAAAAAGGTATATATCTTAGAAAAGGATAAGTTGATGTTAACAATCAGGAGACAAAAACAAATTTTCTCCCCTACAACACACAATGCGTCACTGTGGGGACCATTTTCTCAGCAGCTTCGTACTAGCGCCATTTTCTATCTCTAAATGGAATATAAGCTAAGTCTAAATGGATTTAATAACAACTAATTGTCCTTAAGCTCCTTAGTAACAACAAATTATATTCAAAGAGACAACAAGATGAATTCCAATATCAGTCCAAGCTCAATAGGAAATTTTAAACCTACATAAAGGAAAAAGTTCAAGCAGAGGAATTTGGTGAAGTTTTATGCAATCTCAAGAGCATTCAAGCTATCTCAAAAAGCTATCAAACTTCACTTTCAAGCATTAACAAACATTCATTCAAAATCTGTTTGTAAAAGAGTCTTACTGAAACAAAGTTCAGAATCTCAAATCTTTTATATCGGTTGTGAATTATAACTTGGACAGAGATTCCAATGACTAGAATAGGCAAAGACTACGACATAAAAATTTTGAGTTTGCAACTTCTAAACTTTAACTTATTATTAACCATCACATTTAGAATTTGATTATATTTAAAATTGATAAATATCAAAGACTACATATTACTCTGAATCTGCATCAAAGGATGATAAACTGAAATTCCACAACAGCCTCTGAGATTTGTAAATACTCGAAAAAGAATCATTCACCCCTCTAACATAAAAATTACATTTACTGGATCCAATAGTTACCTTTCAACTTTGTTCATGTACTAATTTCATTTATTATTTTGATAATTCATGGCTTATTATTCTTTTTCAATATTCATTTAGCACAAGGTGATATTTAACTTGATTTTAAATTACTAGACTCCAGAATTTGTCAATTTCTTTTGAAAGTTGTGAAAGAATAAATTCCGTATTGGCACTAGAGGTGTTACTATACTAGTAGCCTACCAGAAAAAAAACTTGAATACAAACAAGAAATGAATTGGTAGGGTTTGCATAATTGGATTTTTTAAATTCAGTTGAAGGATATATGAACTAGGAAGAAATCCACGTTCAAGAAAAAGCCTATCAATGGCCACAAAATTTGGCAACTCTCTACATTGGGCGGCTACCCCTTTATTTATAATTCTCCGGTTGAGTTATTTCTTAATTATTCTCCAAGTAGAAAATAACGTGCAAGTTTACATTCATCACAACTTTCTCCAATTGTCCATTTTTTTGTTTGTTCTATTTTATTTACCGAATTTCACAAAAGATTAAGTCCAAAACATTTCATACGTGTCCCACTATCCTTTCTACCAATATATTAAATATGAAGCAGTCGGAGTGCATGGTGTTAGGACTTAAACGAAAGGGCAAAATTTTCGTTAAAGGGTGATGTTGGTTTAGCTACTAGAATTAATTGTAGGAACGACCTATGATCATAAGATTTTGGTGGCTCTTTAGGGCCGACTTGACATGAAGAGAGTGTAGTGTATACACTTCATTTACTTATCACAATCTTTCAAATTGAAGCTTAAACTGTATAGTTCATTTAAATGTTTTTTTATTAACTGATGCCTTCTAAGAATGATCTTCTGATCCTCGAATGCTCCCGGGTCCTGCAAAACAAGTCTCCAATTGGAAGTGCTTCCGACGAACACTCTCCGACGATCAAGTTAGATGTCTGAGGAGAGGGGTTTGAGTGTGCTCTTTTGAATAATAGTTACCTCTACAGTAGGAGATTATCTTGCTATTTATAGGACTTGCATGTAATGATGATATGTGGGACCCGTCTGCAAGAGGTGCACATGTGACAAGCCGCTCGGGGGTCTTGTCAGCCATCGGAGCATTAAATAATTCGTTTCTGCTAGTTAGTATCGCATTTAATGCGACAGAGGAGAGATCATGAGTGCGCCAGTATCGGCGTGGGTTCTAAGGATGATGTCTCAGCTTAAACACGGTGGGTAGCGTCGAAGGCCATTAGTTTGTGATACTTTACCTCGGCTTACTATTATGCTGATTGGGTATCGGCGCGTGTTCGCGCCGAGGTATACTTTTGTTTCTAACCCAAGATGTAGTTATTTGGGTCTTTGGGTCTTTAATGGGCCTTGAGGCCTTTAATGGGTCTTGATATCAGGAGTCCCCCCCTACGAGCCCAAATGAAGGCTCTTTAGGGTCTTTGCGCATAGCGTCGTTTTGCTGAAGCTGCGACTGTTGAGTTGATGCGGCGCTTCACATCCATTGCTATTTTTACAGTAATGATGACGTTCCTAGGGAAGAGGTGTGTCCTCTTGTTTCACGTGCCACTTACTGTATAAATTAGGGTGTGCATATTCTTCTTGTTCTTCCGCTTGTTTTTGCTCCGATAATACGTTGCTCTTTGCTCTCTAATTCATCAGTCTCTTATTGCGAATTGCTGCCTGAGTTCTTCCTCTTCCCTTGAGTGAGTTTTTTCTTCGTTTTAGTTTGTTAAGATGTCTTCAACTTCTTCTGATTCTTGTGCCCTAATCCACCGCGCCGGTCACCGTCAACCGGTTGAGGAGTGTGATCCTCGTCCCCCTGTAGTGTTATCTTCGATGGGCCCTGAGGCCACCGGTGTGGTAGAGGTAGTGGGGGGTGGCTCGGGCTCTGTTCCGCGCCGCCAAGTTACGGCTGGGGAATCTTCGTCTCCCTTTCTCGTTGAAGGGGCGAATTGTCAAACCCCCACCACCATAAAAAAGAAAGAGGTCACTGAAATTTTCCAGTTGCTGGTGGGGTCATCGCGTGGCGTTTTGGGGAAAACCCCGAAGAAGGGGGAAGTGATGTGGAATCCCCCCAGGGAGGACTTGGTGCCCGTCATTTGCCAGCAAGTGCGTTGGGGATTCCGCTTTCCCCTAGATGCTGGGTTGGTGGATGTACTGCGCGAATTTGGTCTGTGCCCTGGGCAATTACATCCGAACGCGTGGATTGTTTTGGCTGTCCTGGCGCGGATGTGCCGCGAGTTGGGTTTTATCCTTTCCGGGCGTGTGTTCCGCCTTTTCTTTAGGCCTCGTACGATGCACGCCAGGGCTTTTGTATTTTGGGGCAGCACAAGGAAAACCACACCAAAGCTGGTAGAGAAGCAATCCCACGTGAGGGATTTCAAGGACAAGTGGTTTTGGATATTTCCAGCCCTCGATAACGTTGAGAGGGGTGCGCCGAATCCTTTGAAGGATGGAAAGTTTCCATTCCACGCTCACTGCACCAATTTGATGCCTTCTAAGAATGATCTTCTGATCCTCGAATGCTCCCAGGTCCTGCAAAACAAGTCTCCAGTCGAAAGTGCTTCCGACGAAGACTCTCCGACGATAAAGTTAGATGTCTGAGGAGAGGGGTTTGAGTGTGCTCTTTTGAATAATAGTTACCTCTACAATAGGAGATTATCTTGCTATTTATAGGACTTGCATGTAATGATGATATGTGGGACCCGTCTGCAAGAGGTGCACATGTGGCAAGCCGCTCAGGGGTCTTGTTAGCCGTCAGAGCATTAAATAATTTATCTCTGCCAGTCAGTATCGCATTTAATGCGACAGAGGAGAGATAATGTGTGCGTCGGTATCGTCGTGGGTTCTAAGGATGATGTCTCAGCTTAAACACGGTGGGTAGCGTCGAAGGCCATTAGTTTGTGATACTTTACCTCGGCTTACTGTTATGCTGATTGGGTATCGGTGCGTGTTCGCGCCGAGGTATACTTTTGTTTCTAACCCAAGATGTAGTTATTTGGGTCTTTGGGTCTTTAATGGGCCTTGAGGCCTTTAATGGGTCTTGATATCATTAACAATTGGTCTAATACATCAACACCCCTAAAGTTGTTCAGAAAATCAGATGACATCCTCAACTTTCAAAAGGATTTGTTACCTCCCTTAACTTAGTAAAAAGGATCAGTTATCCCCTTAACTTGGCAAAGATGCACCAGTTAGCCGCCCCTAAACACCACGCATCAGAATCTGATTGGTTTGACTTTTCAAAGATGTCGTTTTTTATTTTTCTCTCCCCAACCAGAAATTAACATATGGCATTGAGGGGGGGCAAATTAGTGCATTTTTATCAAATTAAGGGGGGTAACTGATTCTTTTGAAAGTTGAGAGTGACATCCGATTTTCAAAACCAACTTTAGAGGGTGTTAATGCATTTAGCCTTGACTAATTTTTTTGTTCACTTAAATATTTTATCTAGATTATATTCATTTGAGTAAATCAACATGTATTTTCATGAACCAAATACTTTTCTTATTAGAATAAACATTTGTATTATTACAATAATATATAATCTAGTAAGTACATCAAAAGGCATTTAATGCAAAGGCGTTCTCCATCTTGCTATATGACTCGAGAACATATATTTATTTTAATATTTTAAAGAGAAAAACTAAAAACATATATAATTTCACTCATTTATAAAACAATGATTGTTATATTTTTTTTTTCTTTATAAGAGGGTTTGCATTTTAAAGTTAGTAAATAAAGGTTTTTCAATATCAAATTATATCACAATAAAGATTAATTTTTTTCATTTTAAATGAAATTTTATGAGTTGGTTAATAAAAATGCATTACACATCAATGATAAATTTTAAAATTTTAGAAGATTAAATATTTTTTTATTTAAAAAGCAATTATAAACTATTAAAAGATCATAACAAAATGAAAAAAATTTGAAATTTACCAAAATCTTATTATTTAATTCTTAAATAACATAATTAAATTACGAGAATGTTGAATTTATTTAAATATCTTATATCTCATCATTATTCTCAACAAAAAAGTATTTACAATTGATAATTTTTTACTAAAATTTGAACATTTTGCATAAAAAATTTGTCGGGGTCATATTTTACAAATAAATGAGTCACATATTACCTTTTTTTTCAAGCACACTTCAAATTTTTCAAACACAATTTACTTACCACACCTTTTTAATTTACCTTTATACTCCTAATTCTACTTTAACACATTTAGCTATATATGTTTTTATTATTTTTCTTAAACCTAGCAAGTGACAAAGTTTTGTCCAGTTTGAAAACATTACTTAAAATATATCCATCTTTTGATGTACAGCGCAAAAGTTAAAGCAAAGTCACATTTTAAAAGCAATTATGGTTTACTTTTTTCTACATTGATAGATTCTAACGCATCAAGGGTAATTCGATAAGCTTAACCAAATATATGGACTAAATATTATTCCCATTCATTTAGAATTATCAACACCAATAAAAATAACTGTTAGAGTTGAAAGTGTGAAAGTGTAAAAATTTTATTCCTGTTCATCCTCACTCAACTTCGTGTATTTTTCTTATTTATTAGTACTTATCTTCCAGCTGCCAAACAAAAAAAATAATTTGGATAAATATACCTTAGACTCCTATTATTATCCTCGATCAAGTATCTTTCAAGAAATTTCATCCACATTCATCTCAAGGCTACGATCCATGTTAGCTAGCACATGATATTTTCTCATGCATGTTTTTATACTTAATTTCTTTTTGTAACTTAAAACTATAGATAACGACAATAAATAATGGGATGTAAAGTGTACTCATGACATTATCATAAAACGACATTGGATTACATGAGAAGTTCCCATTAGAAAAAGAAAAAAACACCATTATCCTTATGGCCTTATTCTAACACAAAAGCTACATGTCTTACATATTCTCATTCACTGGCCTTACATTTAAGGGACATTTTTCGTCTAGTTTTCGATTTCTTCAGCAACACCAGGCGGGTATTTGCCATGTCCTGGCTTATTGTAACCGCCTCCTTTTCCCTTCCCATATCCTCCTCCAGACCCACCTTTGCCCTTTTTGTACCCGCCTTTTCCCTTCTCGTGTCCACCTCCATAACCTCCTTTTCCCTTTCCATATTCGCCTTTGCCTTTACCATATCCTCCACCATATCCACCCTTCCCTTTGTCATCTACTTCTACTTCTACTTCTCCATTCTCTTCTGCATTTTGAAATTCATATGCAAACTATCACTCAAAATATATAAAAACAAAGTTTAAACTAAGACATTTGAAAATTGTTTACCAACATGTTAACATTCAATACATAAATTGAATAAGAGAGCTCAAAAGTTCTTGTGAAAGATGGATTCGAAACTTCGTTCTTTCAATATCAATTCAATTAGTACACGAATATTGAAATCTACTTACGAGCAAGTTCCCGAGCTGAAACCTCAGAGGCAATGAGAATAACAAATGCAAGTG